>JAMZEH010000045.1:842500-912500 GCA_024699665.1 Ostrea denselamellosa | reverse complement strand
GTACTAAAATGATAATTATATTTACAAAAGGGGGAAATGTGGTTTTTACACAAGTTAATAAACGTGTTCTCTTCTTGTAACTAGACCCGCAACAGTGATAACAACTTGACGAAGTTTTCTTCTTTGCCTCCAAACACTACTTAACATTTTATAAATGTTTAATTTACAAATAGAACATTCAAAAAGAGATCTATGTGTTGAAATGACCCGACTGAGTTTGCGACATCTTCTTCGAAAATATGTCTTCTATCTATTTTTTGTTCGGTGAATGACGTAACAATAGGGTGACTGTTAGGATATATTTTATCTCCCAGTAAGAAACATTCGTCTGGAAAGAAGAGAAGACGGGAATACTGCTGAGTGTCATTAAGATGGCCGAGAAAACCACACTCACTAAAACAATTGATCAGAGTCGTCTCCAGCTATGAAACGGGAGTCTGGTTTTGAAGGCGTTATCTGAGTACGATTCTCACTTGTAACTGCTGAGCGCTTCGAGGAGGATCAGTTACTTCACGTTCTATGTAATTATAAAAATGGCATCTATTCTAAAACCATGAACCACTGAGCCACCCTGACCAATCTGCATAGGAAAGAAAACGTAAGAATATGTTTTATTTATTTATTGTATTTCAAACATAATATTTTTAGTTGCATACACTCACTACACATATCACTGACACTCATTCATATACATGATTCGTTTTGGAGTCTGGTGGAGTTACATGTAATTATAAGTTTAAATGCAAGTGCACAGTAACGTTGTGGGTCTTGTTTGTGTTTTGTGGCTAGTTACAAGGCAAGAATGGCTCTGTGTCTTCGATACCTATACTGTTTGTGCGTCTTCTGATGAAAAAAAAGACACAAAAGTTATGAACTTCCGTAGATAGACTTGCCTGAGAAATAAATTCATTGTTTGTTCGAAGCTTCTGAAATAATTTATTTCATTGGATATAAACACCCGATGCGTGCCGAACAGTACAGCATACTCCACGTGTATTGAATTCCGGTATATCTTTCCAAGACCAGGCACGAAGTGACATTTTCAAGAAAGGGATTAATAAAAGTCTTCTGACTTGTTTCCGAATCTTTGTCAATACAAATTTATTATGCATGTATTTGTTACAAAGAATGAAATATTGTTTAAACTAAGTGATATTAGGTGTCTTTATTCAAACGTAATTATATGATCGTGTATTTAAACACACGATTGTTTGAAACATTTCACTCTCAATGTTTACGGAACTAAAACGTTGAAATTCTTATATGACAAACAGACAGTAAATGCTACATTCATGTATTTTGTTTACTAATATCTCAGTCCGTCGGATGGGACGTTAAAGGGTGCCCGGTGTCAAGGATTCAACCCTCTTGGCACGTAAAAGATCGTTTCCTTGATTTTCGTAAAAGAGTAGGCTCACTGGGGGCCGTCAGGGAAACTCCAACTTTCAAAACCAACCATATTTCAGTTGCTTAACCGCCGTACAATGACTGAAATATTGCTAGCTCGACGAAAAACCCCAATCAATCTCAGTCTAGATAATAATGTCAAATACGTGGTTATACTCAAATTCAACCCATTTAGGACTGAAGTTGTTTATATATGAAACAAAAACCACCCTGTTTATCAAAATTGTTTGTTTAAGGTGATAGGCTAGATTGTGTTCCAGTCTATCCTCAATTAGGCTTATTATCATCACAAAACATCAGTTGGTCTCTGTATCTTGATTCCATAGTTGACAAAGCTTATTAAAATGGGCTTTTGAAAAAGTTTATGTTCAAAATTGGTAGGAAACATTAGTCAAATTGCGCATAACGTTTTTTTTAGACCTCTTGAATAGGCTTCAATTGCTTGACTGTTCTGTTCATGATACCCATAATCTTGAAAAAGTATACTCTGCAAAAAAAGAAACGCATAGCCCTTTTGAAATTTTAAAAATGCAAATTATGTATTTTACCAGGTAAACTGAAATGGTCAATTGAGTAATTGATTTTTTACAGGTAAGTATGAAACTTTAAAGGTCTGTTCATTTGATTTGGCTCTCTGCCAAATTAGCTCGGCGACTCTCTAAAATTGCACATCACCTCTATCGCCATGGAATTTGGCTTAGGTTTTTCACGAGAACTTTGTGCTTAATTCAACCACTACATTAAAGCGTATAAAAGGACGAAGTTTGAAGCTTGAATTCATCATAACGTTAAAATGCTGCCATGCCAAGGTTGGACCCTGCTACTCGAAATATCGTCATTGGCCGTCTCCAGGCCGGAGTATCCCAAAGTGAGATTGCACGAACTGAAAACGTAAATCAGAGCACAATTTCTCGGCTGTGGAACAGATTCCAGCAGACTGGCTCTACTAATGACCGACCGAGGAGTGGGCGACCTCGCATTACGACTTCTGGACAAGATCGCTACATCCGGGTCTTTCATCTACGGAATCGAACCGTTGCTGCAACAGCTACTGCAGTCGGAATACCTGGATTGAGAAGAATCAGCTCGCAGACAGTCCGCAACCGACTTCGACAATATGGCATTAGACCCAGAAGACCGTATTTTGGAGCAGTTTTGACACCGTTACACAGACGAGAAAGAGTCCGATGGTGCAACAGATTGAGGGGCTGGACATTCCGCAACTGGCGTAGAATCTGGTTCAGCGATGAGTCCCGTTTTCTGCTACAGAAACGTGATGGAAGAATCCGTGTATACCGGCGCAGGAATGAACGTTTCTCTTCCTCGTGTGTCCAAGAAGTGGATAGCTTCGGTGGAGGTAGCGTCATGATGTGGGCGGCGATCTCTAATGACCGTAAAACAGAACTGGTACATGTCCCGGGCAATTTAACGGCTCAAAGGTACAGAGACGAAATTCTCCAACCTCACCTTATGCGCGTAATTGACCGACAGAGGGAGTTATTCCAACATGACAATGCTAGGCCTCACACAGCCCGCTTAACAATTGACTACCTTCAGCAGAACAACATTAATGTGCTACCATGGACTTCCAAATCACCGGATTTGAATCCGATTGAACACTTATGGGACCAACTGGATAAACGTGTGCGCCTGCGCCAACCTCCGCCTCGGACCCTCGATCAGCTCCGTCAAATGTTACAACAGGAATGGCGAACAATTCCACGCAATAACGTAAGAACATTGATTGACTCTATGCCAAGGAGATGCAGAACTGTGTTGGCAGCTCGAGGTGGTCATACACGGTACTAACTTAAACGTGACAGGAAGTGTTCTTAACTGTGATGATCTGACTTTTTTTCCACCAATATCTAAGGTTTGGACTGTAATTTTTTTCAATTGAAACAATTCTAGTGAATATCTACATTTTTTATTGTAAAATCATAATCCAAAATACATCTACTAAAATCTTAAAAAATCCATTATGCGTTTCTTTTTTTGCAGAGTATATTTGTGTTTTTGCAGCTGTTCAAAAATTTATGTATGAAACTTGTAGATTCATGCAAACTGTTATTTTTTCTCTTAAAATATTTACAAAGACTAGGAAAAATTTCTTAGGTCATTTTTTAAGACTTAATAAAATTCATACTTTTGGCACCCATGTTTTTATGGGATGATGGTTCGCATGGTGTTGCAGAAAATGAATATATATATATATTTATATATATATATATATATATATATATATATATATATATATGAAAATCTGATAGATTCATCTAAGCTCTAAATTGAAAATTCTCAAGCAAACAATATAACATGTATTATACATAATGTTCTAAAAGATTGATTGATTGATTGTTTACGCTACATTCAATTTTTCAGTTATCTGGTGGCGTCCAGTTTTTTTGTTTGTTTGTTTGTTTTGTGGTGGAGGAGAACACCCAGATACAATGTACCCGGGAAGAGACCACCGACCTTCCGAAAGTAAACTGGCAAACTTTCTGAAATATATCGGCGCGAGCGACTAGAGGTGAGAGGCCTTGTGATTTTGATTGATTGATTATTTATTGCTTTCCGCCACACTTAGCAATTTTTCATTTATCTGGTCCAGTTTTTGTTGGTGGAGGAGAGAACCCAGATACAATGTACCTGGGAAGAGACCATCGACAAAAAGATATGTTAAAATCTAGTTACCTATTTGCATACATGCATGCAAATTACATATTTTGTATTGATTATTTAATTGAGCACATATAAATTGTATCCTACTGGCACCTTTTACCTATATATATATATATATATATATATATATATATATATATATATATATAAGTATGTACATCGAAATCTTACTTATATACATCGAAAATTTAATTATCAATATGCAGTAGTCATCGTTTTGAAATTGTGAAAATAAACTATACAGCTATAAAATCTACATCCTTAGTAATGAACGTACAATGTAACTGCGTGAATATAAAAAATGCCCTAGTCGACGTTTTATGATCAATTCATATGATGCGCGATTTATTATTTTCTCCACACACTTATTTTTTTATCCACTTCGATCTTTGTTTCTTTGCGACAAAGCTGGACGGTATTAATCACGAGCACGTTGTGTATTTCGCTGAATTGTTCCCATGACTGAGAAAAAACCCCGCAATTAACATGGAATTATCAATACATATATACACAAAAGGATTAACTGGGCCGTTATACACAGTCATGTTACCTTATTACACGTAACAACACACGCATTATACACTAACGTATGTTTTCTGTTTTCTCATTTCATTTCAGTTTTGTTAAACCCAGTCAGTTAATTCTAATAACGAAATGATATAAAAAGTGCTTATTTTTTTTGTCTCAATTAACTTTCATAGTTTTTGAAAAATCATATTTGAATCATCGTATATTATTACCTTAAAAAACTCCGAACTTGAGTTAACTTTCAGCACTGTAGAAATCATATTAGGAATCACAGTCTATAGTTGCCACAGACTGAAACTTGACGGAAACTATACGAGTATAATCGTTTACACACTGCGGAATCCGTACAGGAAAACTAAACGTCAGGTTTCCGCAGACTGAAACTTGACGGAAACTTGCGGAAACTATATAATCGTTTACGCACTTCAGAAACCATACACGAAACCTCAACTTCAGGTTTCCACAGGGTTTCCGTATGGTTTCAGTTTTGTAGAAACTATCGTTTTCATTCAGTGACGATATCGGAATGTGAGAAGTTTCTTCATTTTCCTGCATACATATTAGTGGGCAATATTTCAATATGGTTTCTTTTCTGGAAAAATACAAGTAACCTTGTCCTATCGTCCATACATTCCCTCCATATATATCATTTAGCAGTACTACAATGATATTTCAAATTCCAATTTCCTCCATTTTTCTTTTATGCTGATAATGAAGATTCACTAATTATTTGCACTTACTAACCAAATCGACTTCAGAGATCATACAGACAAATTATATTCTCTGTGAATTTTGCGTGGAAATAGATCTTTGAAACAGTGCACTTCATACAGGATATTTATTTATACTATTATTATACAGTGTAATCCTGTGTTGTTGTCAAAGTTAGAGTTCAAATTATCGTAGTTATTTAATTATATATATATATATATATATATATATATATATATATATATATATATGTGTGTGTGTGTGTGTGTGTGTGTGTGTGTGTGTGTGTGTGTGTGTGTGTGTGAAAAGGCTAAGCTAATGAACAGTATTCAATCTCGTGATTCCTATGCAAAATACAAACACGGACTTTGGACATTCCTGACGTGGTATCAGGTGCCTAGGAGGAGCAATCATCCCCTGTTGACTGATCACCCGCTGTGATTCCTATATCTTGGTCAGGTAAACGGAGTAATGCACTATCAGAATCAGTGTACCAAGAAAGGCCTAAAAATTCGAATGAAACACGTCACACAGCTATTGTCCTAATGGACGGTTGTACTTGCAAACAAGATCGTTATAACGACCATAAAATGTGCGAAATACTGACTTTAGACGAGACTGTAGAAACCAATGTAAGATCAAAGTTTTCGTCAGAAGCCTGCGCCATTTAAAAACTGATCATATGCAGAGAGGACCCAGATACAATGTACCCGTGAAGAGACCACCGACCTTCCAAAAGTAAGCTCGTAAAATTGCAAACTTTCTCACATATATCGGCGCGAGCGAGAATCGAACCCGCGCCGACTAGAAGTGAGAGGCCTTGTGACTGTGAGCGCTATGCTCTAACCACTCTGCCGTGGAGGCCCCTAAACAGTGACTATCTATGTAACCTATTTCTAAGTTGTAAATTAAGACAACTAATTAAACAGAAGATATAAATAACCGCTGTCATCTAGTTCATACTAAAATAGAAATTTATCAAATAAAACTTGCGCAGCATTTGACTATACTTGTGTAATTCATATATATGTGACACACGCCATGTGAGGGAAAACTCTAAAAACAGTGTCTAAAACCAAAACCCGGACTACGGAAAAATATGCACTCTATTACGTATACTGAAACCACATCACCTCCACACATTCCCTGCACTTTTGCGAGTTTATTAAAGTACAGTTGTATGTCAAAGGCTATTCCGTTAAGAAAGTTTCTAACCCTCCCACTACTTGAGATAACTGTTTGAAAACACTTCCCTCCTGTCTATGTAGTTCCAGAGTCTTGTGTAGATGTCGCCGCCTGCGCAGAAACAACAACAGATGGGGAGTATTGGATTTACCCTACGTCATCCCAAAGACAACGAATCAAGATCTTTTGTCATAAAATGGGTTCAAGCCCGTCCGAATACATCACGTTAAAGAATACCAACTCCTTTATTCAACATGATAGAACGAATTGGCCAGGTAAAGGACAGCAATGCTACTCTACCTACAAACCGCCTTTAAAAAGAGCAGATTTCACGAAGGTCGGAATAGAGATTCAGGTATTCATGCTATTTCTAAGCTAGATCATGATTACTTTGGGTAATTTTCATTAACGTGGGAGTGTAACACAAAAGTTTACCCACCATTGAAATACAACCAGTCACTGGACCACAGTCGGGTTCGCTTAATGTGACACAAATTTGTCATGTTTCATATAAATAGAGAGATAAATATTTGATGTTTACAAGTTAAGAAAATTATTACGCAGAACATGAAAGTGAATGGAACAGACTACACGTTTGCACTGGTGAATGGCCTGGGCACAGTGCCCTTCGGATACTGTGCGGACTGCAATGGGGAAAAGTACAGAAAGCTATGCCCACACTATGGATCTGCCGTCATTAACACCCGAGGAACCGGAGTACTTATCGATCCCACAGTAAGAATATTACTTTAAACATATGAATATTTAGATAAAATCAAATCAAACTGTTTTAAATTTCGTTTATTTGTTTTAAGTTTGTAAAAGTCCTACAGTGTATTTCTTATCAAGGCCGAGCGAGAGTTAGGACCTTGGTTGTACTTTCTAAGTACCAAGCAGATGTGGAAGACTCTGTGGTCTCTTTTATTTCAAGTTCACTGGAATATATCGAATCGACATATGAATGAAAATGATCATTGCTAATAGACAAAACGTCGTTGATATATCTAAATGTCGAATTGAAGGCCACAGCAAGAGATTTTTTCTTCTCATGTAGAAGCTTTTGAATGAATTCTGCTTCATAAGAATATACAAACAGGTCTGCACAATTCGTGCCCATGGCATTTCAACAGACTGTAGGAAGACCTGATCACCAAAGACTACGAAAATATTGTCAATGAGGAACTGTAGCATCTTTTTAATATCAACTTCAGAGCATTGTGCGTGGAATCGGAGTGGTGTTTAACAAAATATTTTTTGGGATGACCAATCACTAAATATGAGTATTTTCTTTTACCATTTTTCTTCACGAAGCAATTGTCTATGATGTCAAAAAGTCAAGTCTTTAATTTATCTTGAGATTTGGTCCTTTAAAGTGTTATAAAATCACACTTTTTAATTTTGTGAATTTGAGAAAAGTTTTGTGATTTCAAATTCATCAAGAGTTCTGTAGAAATGTTAAGAATCCACATTTGATTTACAACATTTCTGGCATATGTAGTGGCACAGTACGTTTGACGTTTCTCCTTCACAGCAGTTCATAGGGACCAACGATAGGGGCTTGGTAGAACATTTACTGGATACAGCAATGTACGTTTGTTGGTAAGGGTTTTTGTGGAGTTTGGGGATCCAGTATAGGAAATCATTGGTTTTGCAAAATCTTATGACGTCATGAGTTATGAACTACATTAACACAGACACTGGCTCCAGGGATTGATGCTGGGTACAATAGAGATTGTAAAATCTATGACGGGAATGTGGATCTTATTTTTCAAAAATATTCCTCTCAAGAATCACAAGGTTATAATTAGTCTAAATGGAAGATCTCTTTGTAATGTAAATTCAAGCTTGTTCACATCGAGTAAGTTGACAGCTCCTTTTGTTTACATTGCCAACT
Source organism: Ostrea denselamellosa (assembly GCA_024699665.1). NCBI lineage: Eukaryota > Metazoa > Mollusca > Bivalvia > Ostreida > Ostreidae > Ostrea > Ostrea denselamellosa. The sequence continues at coordinate 904,093 of JAMZEH010000045.1, read as the reverse complement.
GTTAGATGATGGTATCCTTCAACCCGCGAAATGGTGCGAACTTATACGAGTTGGACTTAGGCAGGTAATAATGCAGAGGAAAATATTTTATCTAAAAACAGCATAATCTGTGATTACATCAACACTATTATTAATTAGGATTAATATTGTATTATAAAGTGGTTCATGATTAGGATTTAATGTTACACATGGGATATGCAATTGTTCAAGTGAGCAATGTGGCCCATGCACCTCTTGTTGCATGGTAATGTGTGACTGTGTGCCAAAAAATAATAATTTCTCTAAATGCATCTTCAGGTGACATGGGGCGTAACGAATGGATGGCAAACGGAGTTAAGGGATTTAAATCGCTCGACAGACGGCGCTGAGATATCATTTTCCTGCGCGGGGTGGTGCGGCACATGTGGACCCATTTCCGGACCCATAAGATTTCAACTGTCAAGAGAATTTAGTAAGATATTTAATGTGGTATCTGTTTAAAGACAAATTTCAACATTTAAATACTTGTAATTATTTATTTACCCCACCTGAGCTGCTACCTCAGATGAAATGGTTTTTTTTATTGGTGTTTGTTATCTGAATTGATTTTTCAAAATTTCTCCTTTTTCTATAGACTCATTGGTCCAATTGAATAAAGTGCGACACAAAATATCTCTGAGTAGAAGTGTTTCAAATATGCCCCAATAAAGAGATTAAAAGCAATCAAATGGGATGCTCATAAAATTTTCTCAAGAAATGAGATATTTTTATGAGATAAATATTCGATTTTTCAAATAGCAGTTAATTAATATATTCAAAGGCGGATCCAGCGCCGGAAGCGCCCCCCCCCCCCCCCCCGGTCAGTTAATAATTATCTTAAATATCAAAGTTAAAAAAAACAAACTCCTATTTGTAAGAATTCGTCAGCCCCTAGACCCCTGCCTTTTAATGCCCCCCCCCCTTTATGACATTTCTGGACTCGCCACCAATATGCTATGACGTACTGTGGACAAAAGTATTCGCACAGTCGCGTCATTTTTCAATCATGATTATTGAGTATCGTACATTGCGGGTTAACTCTCTTTGCAAAAACATGAGTTAAAAAAGTCAAAGGTTAATAATGTGACGTAAATATGCTTCTTGTCGTCTGCAACTCTGCTTATACATGTGAGGCAGTGATTAGAAAACATGGGTTGTAATCATCTGAACGCAGTAAGGGCTTCAAAGAAATCATCGTAACATTACTTCAGGGCGGTAAAAGTTTCTGAGAAGTCGGCAAATTATTTTTTTTTAAAAAATCCTAAATCAACTGTGTATAGTAATTGGAAAAAGTTTCGAGAGTGAGGTACAACAAAAAGTAAACAAAGTGGAGGAAAGAATTAGTGGCAGAACGCGCAGAACGGAGACTTGTTAGACAGCCACAGGCGCTATGGTGGATGGAAAAAGATCACTGTCAGACGCTACAAGAAAGTAAAATGAAAAAAACAACCAATGCAAATATTTTAAGAAAACTGCTTGGCAATGTTTAAACGAAATGGATACTAAATACGTGTTTGTATAGAGAAAACACGGTCCGTGTTGCCAATCGCGTAAAATTTGTGCAATGGTGTGCGGATAAAGAAGGTGGGCGATGGAAAATGAATGGAAAATGGCAATAGTTTTCTGACGAGAGCCACATTGTATGGAGAAGATGACATGGATCTTAGCTGCTGGATTGTATTTCCCCTCGAAACTGATCAAAGATTTTGGGGTGCGTTACATGGCGTGGGTACTCTTTGTAGAGTAAATGACAACATTAATTATGAAATATACATTGGTTTCCTAAATGAATAACACTGCACCTGTTCATCGATCTGGTCTTTCAAACAGTTACAAAACTGACAACCAAATTCCAGCACTGAGGTGACCTGCACAAACATACCTGATTTAAGTCCCATAAAAACATTTGGCTGACAATCAAAAGAAACTTCATAATCTAATTTGCACATCAAATTATGGCGAAGAACTGTATAACAAAATTCTGGAAATCTGGATGTCATTTACAGTAAATTATACAGAATTTGTATGCACCCCTTTCACAACGAGTGCGCAAAGTTCAAAGGGCGATACAAAGTACTTGGCATTCTTTTATTTATTTTTATTGATTATTGATAGAAACAAAATGTTTATTTATAATATGTTTCCATTTAAAAGTTATTTGTACTGTTCAGACACTCCAAAAACATTATTGTTTACCGTCAAGCGGTTTTGATAAACAAAATGGCTGCCATCGCCCGTGCGATACTTTTGTCCATAGTCTGAATGTTTATGTCGAAAACTGAATGTAAAGTATGAAATGAGTATTGCTTGTTCAAGCTATCATTCGTATACAGTATCTCTCTTGCCTCTTTATCAATATATAAAGTAATATTAGTATTTTGTTATTTTATCAAGTTATATGATGTATTATGTTACTGTATTTTAGACTGTCCTTTATTGGGACGGCATCCAAAGCAGGTGCGATATGAATTAGATTAAATATTCTAATTAAGTTGGAGTCTATTTATTGTGAGATATTATGTCTGGCAATTAAACATTTTGAAGGGGAAAAAGGCTAGTTTGTATACATCATGTCCCCAAAGGTTTGGACTTCGTGACGTATACAACTGCTTTCAAGTTTATAGAAGAATATATAAGTTGCGAAATAAAGTACGCGTTTTGTGGATATCTAAGAAATATCTTTCAGTTATTGAAAATATATGAGATGATGCAGCTTGAGTGGTACATCGAATGGAGTGGGCTATATATGTGGATTTGAAGAGTCCTCATACTTTCAGTGATTGAAAGAGATTTCTTATATTTACATTTTCTATTGTATTCATACAATGGTATGTCTTTATGCTATACCTAGTTGTACTTTGCTTTGTTATTCACCTTTTCAAAAACAAATACCAACGCTTTTCGACGGAGTCTAATCTGACGTCACAGTCAGTAGGGTTGAACATCAGCGTTTTAATTTTGATGTGCCAACTGCTAGTATTTCAAAAACTCCCTTCGCAAAAATGAAAGTATATGAGTAAATAACTGTCGGATTGAATTGCTAACGAGGAAAACATAATACAGGATAGTCTTCAAGGTCGAGAAATGTAGTTTCCAGATATGAAAGTCGAGACTTGTAAACTTCACAATGATCGAGGTTATCCAGATCATCAACGAAAAAACAAAACTTCACTATTGAATTTATTGCTGTATTAACAAGACACAAAGTGTAAAATCATAAAGGGGATCAGGGGATCCTAAAAGGAAACAGCTATAATATTGACATTTAACAGCTGTTGTAAGACAATACAAACGTCTAATCAGGTCGATGAGAGCGAGATCCATATGGTCTCAAGAGGTATTACATTTCAAACCTATATATTTATATCTATTTATTTATTTGTTGTGTGGAAGTTTGATATATATCACTGTTCTGATAGTCTTTAAAGGTTCTACCGGTGTAGTGTAGAATATTTGATTTGTATAAACCATGGTCACCGTGTCCACATAAGGATTTTAGAATATACATACAAGGGGAACGATATGGTCCTTGAAGCTCATATTTGTTCAGCTTTGTGTCCCTATTCGATGTGAGGAACTTAAAAGGATATAAAGAAATACCGAACTGTAATTTTGACAAGAATCTCTTATTTCAGTTTCTATACATTTTGATATCCCTATCTGCAAATTTTTAAGGCAATGATAATGAGAGAAAAATGAGGGAGTTCGGTTGTCCGTACCCGATTTCGTTGAACGCTTTTAAAAATGTACAAGTAAACGGAACATATAGGTATAATTTTAAGATATGCTTTTTTTTAAGTTTCAGCCGCCGAGGCAAAAGCTGTAATCTGCAAAACCTGAGTCATCACGGAAGTTATCTGACTGATCATGTGACACAAAGGACTACTGATAACGTAGTGTAGTTAAGGCAGCGGAGCGTCGCTCATCATCAAAATTCAAATCACGGAAAATGTTGACTGATGTAATGCAAATAAATATTGTTTTATATAGTGATTGTAATGTCTTGGGACAAACATACTTTGAAATATTTTTAAAAATCGAAAATTATACTTACTGAAGGACTCACGATGTCTATAGAAGATAAAAATTCGAAAATTTGTTCTCCATGTTACTAAGAAGCTCAATATCCATCTTTCCACCCCCGTCTTGCCTCGTTTTCTACATGACAGACGCTTCATTTTGCGGGAAATTCGTTAAACATTCGTAACCTCTACCTATAGCTAGTTTAATCCTTCCGTAAACTCTCCTTAAAGCTAGCATAGTCATTCCATAGAGCTAGCTTCATTCTTCCGTAAAACTTCTGTAACCTATCCGTAAAGCTAGCCGAATCCTTCTGTAAAGCTAGCCTAATCCTTCCGTAAAGCTAGCCTAATCCTTCTGTAAAGCTAAGCTAGTTTAACCTTTCCGTAACCTCTCCGTAAAGCTAGCTTAATCCTTCTGTAAAGCTAAGCTAGTTTAACCTTTCCGTATCCTCTCCGTAAAGCTAGCTTAATCCTTCTGTAAAGCTAAGCTAGTTTAACCTTTCCGTATCCTCTCCGTAAAGCTAGCTTAATCCTCCCGTAAACTCGCTGCTGCGACTGCGGAATTTACAGAGGATTCGTTGATAAGGTCTAGACAAATACAACATGCTTGTGGGTAATTATAAAGTGTTGTTGACCTATCCAAAACCAGTTACATCGCAAAAAATATAGAGATATTCCTATTGGGCATCTTAACTCTACTGTGATCGTAATTTTCTACAAAAAAAAAGTTACACACACACACATTATATATATATATATATATATATATATATAGTTAGAATAGATCCTCAGTACGATATCCTCAGTACCCCTTAAGGGGCCTCCGTGGCCGAGTGGTTAGAGCATCACGCTCAAAATCACAAGGCCTCTCACTTCCAGTCGGCGCGGGTTCGAATCTCGCTCGCATCGATATATGTGGGAAAGTTTGCCAGTTTACTTTCGGAAGGTCGGTGGTCTCTTCCCGGGTACATTGTGTCTGAGTTTTCTCCTCCACCAATAAAAACTGGACGCCACCAGTTAGCTGAAAAAATTTTTGAGTGTGGCGGAAAACAGCAAACAATCAATCATTTAGTATCCCTTGCTTGTCGGAAGAGGCGAGTAAATGGGGCGGTCCTTCGGATGAAACCGCAAAAAAAAAGAGATGCCCCGGGTCACAGCAGGTGTGGCACGATAAAGATGCCCCCCTGCTCAAAGGCCATAAGTACCGAGCATAGGCCTAAATTTTGCAGGCCTCCACTGGCAATGGTGACGTCTCCATATGAGTGAAAAATTCTCGAGCGGGACGTTAAACAATATACAATCAATCAATTAATATATGGAATTTCGGAATGAACTTTGGTTAAATGTAATTATATTATAATACAGGGTAGAATTCCATATCATTTGGTTTATTGTTTTATTTTTCTTATCGGCGAACGTGTTTACTCTATATTTAGAGTTCCACACCTTTATGTTTAATAGTAAATTTGAATGCTGAAAGTGATACAATTGTCTGCGAGTTTAAATGCATATCCATTGTTTACAAGTTTATATTATTTGTATACAGATGCAGTCCAAGTGGAACTATATTCGTCTTGGTCGATTTAAATGAATGTGCGATGAAAATGAAAAGATACCGTACAAAAATTGTTGTCTTTTGGGAAAGAATTATGTTATTGATATCATCCAGAGCTCAAAATGCATAAACAACCATACATCGAGCTAGTATATCCTTGTAAGAGATCTATCAAAAGTTTATGTATGTGTTAGGATAGCACTTTACACTTTGTTATTTTTTCTATTTATAGAACTTGCTATTGTTATCAATTACAATAATAATCAACTCTATATCATTAATGAATGATAAATTCTTTAATGGTGTTTTCATTCCGATGTGTTGAACGTAGTTCAGTAATTTCATTATCTGTGTTGAACTTTTGCTAGAGCTAGTTTTTTCTTTGATCACCCGAGTTACAACCCTATTATATTGGTTCCGGTGTCTTATTTTTGGTGCAGTAACCAGGATTTCTGAATAAAAACATGGCTTCACATCCTTCTAAAGTTTGATAGTGTATTGCGAGCTACATTGACCCCTAGAATTGAAAGGTGATCATCTATCTAGATTGCTGGACAAAGCTTTTGTTTATCTCCTGTTATACTGGTTACGGTTACAACCGTAAATTGTCACAATTCCATATACCAGTCTGATGGAAGCAGACAGTAGGATGTCCTGATGGAAGTAAAAAACAGCGTATCCGAATACTATGAAGTTTAGAGTGACACACTGGGCTGTTTTCGTAGCAGCGCACGCGCGCGCGCACATGTGTGTGTGATACATTGGATGAATACACATTTATATTCGAAAATCTTATGGGCAATAAAACAAACACGTTTAGCCTATGTATAGCTTTATCGTCATTTTACAGTACATGTATAATTTATATTTCAACATTTACACTCGCAATAATTTGTTATAGTAATATGTTTTTGTTGAATATGATTTTAAGAGCATTATAACAATAAGTGCTTTTAATTAGATAATCTGAAGGAACTCATAATTGTACATTTAAATATCTGTACAGGGATAGACAGGTCGCTATCGTAACTCAATAACAGGCATGTCGCCACCACAAATCGTAGATTATAACAGGTAGGTCTGCATCATGAATAATTATTGTGTATAGAAAACACTAACGGGGGTGGTGGTGGCCTCCATCACAACATATAACTGTGGACTATAAAACACTAACCGGCGGATCGCCATCACAATACTGGACTCTTACCTGTCACGACAAGAAACAATCGTACAACTACAATTTAAGTCTGAAAATTAATTTTATCTGTTTTCGATGGAGATCGTTATATAGTTGAATTAAAAAAAAGAACTGAAATGTATCTGGTAAACAATGACACTGTGTCAGTAACAATAAAAACGCCTTACTTCTGTGGTTAGATATAATCATGGTTTTCCTACACAAACATTTCATTTTAATGAAATTAGATGTCAACGATTTCATGATAATTTTAACAATAATTTAATAATTTTGCCTACACCGTTTAAACTCATCTCTAGTCTTTTCTTTTTGTATCATCTGAGTTGAAAAGTAACTGTATTTCTTTGTTTTGCAACCGTTCATTTGTCATCTTATTCCCTACCTCATCAATATATCCTTTAAAATTACTATACATTCCTCCCGCCCCGACTATTAGACCTGTCTGTCTCAGAAGAACCATTTCTGCAATGCAAAATAAAAACACAACAGTGAATTGCTAAAATAGGGTGTTGCTAAAACGCGGAATGGAAAATGGAACAGAAAGCGAAACAGAACAAACAATATTGTATTCGGTATTCCGAAAAAGTCAGCATTTTTAAAATCAAAAGGCGTATTATGAACAAGGGAAGCAGAAATTACAGAGAGAACGATAAATCATGCTCAGACTCCACTGTTTTGTATACTTCATACAAATTAATACACATTTTGAAATCGTTTTGACTTATTATGATAAATATTGAGGAAGCGTTGTGGGTGTCATCCCCCATTTCCCACTTTTGTCATTTTCTGGTCCCCTCCTCTACCAGTTGTAAAAATAAATACATAGATAAAACAAACATACTGAAAAAGACTTGAAGTAATAATTTAAGCTTTCAACGTTTAATACAATGTTTCTGGTTGCCACCAAAGGAATCAATTTTATAAACCTAACCAATGAATAAGAGGTTTCCACCCCTCCCCCACCCTCGAAAACAACATTGAAAATATGAAATAATTTTCACAAAAAAATCCCCCAGACATAGCCTTCTTAAATCAAATTTTCTGTTAATCAAACATCATAATTTCAAGATAACTTATCCTGAATTTGAATTTTATTTTACCCCTGGTATATCATACATATATAGGGAAATACTAAGATTGCGAACAGTATTCAATCTCGTAATTCTTATGAAAAATCAAATCAGAGAGATGGACAAACATGGACCTCTGATCATACCAGAGGTGGGATCTTTGCCTAGGAGGAGTAAGCATCCCCTGTCGACCGGTCACACCCGCCGTAAACGGAGTAATCCACAGTCTATATGCATCACATGATTTTCAAAGCGAATGAGTCCGGTGTCCATATAAGGTTTGCTTCAGTTTGAATCGATTTACATCAAGTGAAAGTTTGTATATGTTCTAGAATCCTGCTATTGTGTATTGAACTGAAGAGATGTAACCCGATTGAAAAAGAATCAATGTATACTAAGGTGAAGTTTATTACCCAAGTAAGAGCAATAAATCAAGAGATTTATTTTATGACATATGAAATAGCTTAAAGGCTAACAGAGAATGTTCGATTGAATTGAAAGGTCACCTCATAATTAATCTAGATAATAAGATACCAGTATTAGAACTGTTAGAAGTTATCACTTATTTAGAATTGGGTGTTGCGGTCACTCAGTGTCTGAAGAGTTACATGATGTCATGATAAAACCATGAATCATTGTTGTTTCAAACATACGTGTCACAGTCCTTGTTGTAAATACACACAAAAACTATATTATGTGTAAATGTGATACACGTGCATTAAAGACGTATTGCTACGAGAGAACGAGAGCTTATAAGCCAATGTCAATGCCGAAATTACAATATTGTAAAACGTGTTGTAAACTCACACAAACATTTATCTGAACTTAACCATCAATTGTGCAGAATATTAATATAAATTTGTTTTACCACTTGTAAATGAATTCCTAAAAGTCTTATTTTAATTAGAATAAAGCGTATTTGTTCGATTAAGCTACATTAATCATTATAATTCTTAAATTCCGTTCCGTTTTCCGTTCCGTTATGAGCAACACCTTCTGAAATAAGCATTACAAGCTTGTGTAATAACACATAAAAATGAAATTCAGCCCTTCTTTGCATTGTTGATCTGAAATAAATTAACACAGTCCCAATCAGGGACTATATACCAATCACATTTCACCTTGAATGTATTGCTTCCTGTACTCTTTATTAAGAAAAAAGTTGATAACTGTCCCCTTGTGGTCAAAACTCAGTTTTACTGTGTTTATGGTATCACTCTGAAATAATCCAAAATAGCAACCATGAGCAAGGGTTTGGATTACATTTAATTCAGTTTATGCATTAGATTAGACGGCAATGCAAAAATAATGAACAGTCTTCCAATTGTTCCCAAAACATTGTCACCTGATATTTTATTGGATGCCACCAGATGAAGCTGCCGGTTCCCGCGGTTTGTGTTTGCGCCCCGATCACGTGATTGATCCTGTCCAGAACAATGGCGACGCTTGCTGTACAAGACTTATAGTAACAGTTAGAGAGCAGGGCTTGGTACTTTGTCTGTGATGGAGGGTCGTCAGATTGCATGGCCATGAACTTTAGCGAGATCACAAGACTTCTGTATAGATAATGTATGTGTAGTTAGACAAGTTAAAATTGTAAAAATAGACAGATTCATGATGCTTTATTATCTGATATAAACATTCCGTTGCTTTGCATTTACTTTATGTTGTTGTTTGGTTGATATTTTACGTGCCGTCGAGAATTTTCACTAATATTGAGGCGTCACCAGTCGTAAGTGAAGTACCATAAATTTAGATCTATGCTTAGCGCTTGCGGTCGTAGCAGGAAGGGTTCTTTAATGTGCCAACGCTCCGAAAGACTCGTTATTATCAATTCTAAATGCCGAGCGATTGGCTAGTGTGTTGTATGCTGTTTACATTTGAGACATCACCATTGCCGGTGAAGGGCTGCAAAATTTAGGCCTATGCTCGGCGCTTACGGCCCTTGAGTAGAGAAGAATCTTTAACCTGCTGTGATACAGGGTCTCGGTTTCTGTGATGTAATCCGAAGGACCGCCCCATTTAGACGTCTCTTACAACAAGCAAGGATACTGAGGGCCTATTCTAACCCCGATCCCAAGCGAGATCCGAGTGTTAGGCAGAGGAGCAATCACTACCTATGTTTACGCCTCCGATTTGACGCGTTTATGGTACGAGCGGGAGCCGAAATTGAGACCTTCTGATTACAAAGGCATTTACTTTACGACTTTGATCAATTGTAAATATATAAAGTTATATTTATTTATTTGAACCAGTTGGATAATGAAGGGAGTAGATTCTAAGCATCGTAGGTATTGTATAAGATAAGCAACAAATACAACCTCACTGTAAATAGTCTTAATTATACAACATATTAACAAATCAACTTACAACAACACACACAGTAGTAAAACGTAGTAACACAACATACAAACACACCAACAAAACAGCTTTTAAACAACATGCATGCATACAAAACGTCTTAAAAGACAAACAAATCAGCTTTAAAACATAAAAATAAACAAAAGTAATTTTACAATGAATGCTACATGTATATTTCATAGGTTGATCACAAAGGAATCAAGCATACTGTAACAAAATGATAAATTTTAGAAATTCCTTCTTTTCACCTGTATTCGATGTTGGAGAACCTCCATATATTTAGACAACTGGAGATTCCATCAAGTTCTATCATGCCGTCTCCTTTGTCAGACATTACAACATTGCGCTGCGCCACGTGGATGTTCCGCCCAGAGAAATCTTTAAACCCGTTCACGTTTCCCTCCTGGCCTTTGTTGAATTTCAGATAAAGTTCATCACGACATTCTGTTCAATATTACGAATTAAATATTCATATAAAAAGATTGTTTTCTGATGGGAATCAATATAGCATTTTCCCCCTTTTGTCTCATGTTGGTTTCTGTATTATATATCATAATACATTTTACAGCATCAACTAGAATGCAAATATTTTATTTACCCAAATTAACACTTACTATTGATAAATTAGAAGTTACAATTTATTAATAAATTCGCTGTTACAATTTATGTATGGAAATGATAAAACTTGCGATTGATATCTGTGTTTGGAGTTTGCGACGTGTTTTGAGTCGTATGCTCTGTGCAGCCACATGCTGATTGGTCGAAAGAAGATCCCGGTGCGCATGGTCGAGAGATGTTTCGATTATGTACTTCCTCTACATACGAGCTACTGCTTTGGGGATCAACCCATCGCCTACAATCTTGTTAAATATTTAGAACTATATATGTGTTCCCTGCAGTCAAAACAATTAATGACAAAAATACAAACCCAGAATTTAATTAACAGTTGACAGTTCTAAAAATGTGCATGTTCTTTTACAGTAGAAATCATATCAAACAAAATTTTATAACGGGACACCTGTCTGATACCTTCGTATCGAACAGTCTGTTGGAATTTCCATGGGCAAGAATTCTGCTCCTTTGTTAGATGACCTGATTGTATATTCTTATGAGGCAGAATTTATCCAAAAACTTCTACAAATGGAAAGGAAAACAATGTCTTGTGGTGGCCTTCAAATCGGCACATTTACAACATATGTTGATTTGATATATCCCCTTGAAAATATAAGACACCACAGTCTTCCACATGTTTTTCGTACTGAGATATTTTATTGAACATAGATTTTAGCGGCAAACTAACAACTATACTTGATAGTAAACGGAATGACTTCAGCTTCCCCTTCGTTAACTCCCCATATTATAGTAGCAATATTCCTTTATCACCTACATATGGTGCTTTTGTCTCTCAACTAATTTCCCGTGAGGACCCGCGTTAGAAGTTGTCGTAAGAGGAGACTGAATAAAACGATCCTTCGGATGAGACCGCAAAAACCGAGGTCCCGTGTCACAGCAGGTATGGCATGATAAAGATCCCTCCCTGCTTAAAGGCCCTGAACGCCGAGCATAGGCCTAAATTTTACAGCCCTTCACCGGTAATGGTAACGTCTCCATAGGAGTGAAAGATTCTAGAGCGGGACGTTAAACTATATAATTTCAATCAATCAACTGATTCAAAACGAAAGATATGGTTCTGCATATGATCAGTTTTTAAATCGAGGCAGGCTACTGACAACGTTGATGTTACAAGGGGTTTCAACACTCTCGCAGAAATCAGCATTTCGCAAATTCTATGTCGTTATAATGATCTAGTTTGCTAATATAACTTGTAATTTGGCCAGATGTTGTCTGGCGAGTTTTATACCAATTGTTGCCTTTCTTCAAGCACTGATTGTGACTGCAGATTACTCCGTTTACCTGATCATTATAGAAGGTTCACGGCGAGTGTGATCGGTGGACAGGGGATGCTTACTCCTCTTAATATATCCAGGGTCCGTGTTTGCTCAACTCTTAATTTTGTATTCCTTTTAGGAGTTATGAAATTGGTCACTGTTTCTTATCTTCACCTTTTCATCAAACAGAATTATAAATTTGCAGCGTATACCTCGAATAGAACCAGTTTTTAGCTTTGGTGGACATGGTTCTGCACATGTTTGGTCTTTGACACAGCCTTGAGTTGACTGAAATCTGTGACCCAAGGTACAACAAGCTGGGAGTGATTTCTTATCCAAACATGTCCAAAATCCAGAACAAAGTCCGTTCATACTGTATGTATAGCCAGCCGAGTACCTCCTGCAAGGATCTGAGAAAACATCCAAACTTGTAAACTTATAATTTACGTGTTCATTAGTGAAATTAGTGCTCATGGGTTAAATACCAATATTACTTCAATTGTCAAATAACATGTAAACAATATGTATTCTTAAGGGAAAAAAATATTCAAAAGATGCATCAATATCATGTGGGCTTACCATTAAAGCAATCGGTATGAGTAGAATTAACGCATGTAAGACTCATTGCATCCCAAAACAATCCAAAAGAACACGATTTAACAAATGTGACGGCTCCGCTGATTCCCGGTATCACCTCTATATACTTTGTACAGTCCGCTGGATGGACAAGGAAATGTCGAGATTCATCTACAAAACCTAGAAAAATTCTGTTGAAATTGCATCCGCAGACTTCGTTACGTATAGTGCATACTGACTGACTTCAAAAACGCAACACCTACATTTTAAAAAATGAAATAGTTGATTTTTTTCTAACTTATTGCAAAATTGACCCACCCCACATCGGCTCAGAATTCATAAGGACTGGGAAGGTCCTTGTTGGAAGAGTGGCAGAATAATCTTCAAAGAACCATTTAGAATATTTGTCAGTCAATGGAACGTCGCTTATGCGCTTTCATAAAACACTGATAGTAAATATAACCGGTATTGGTGAACCGTATTAGAGTTTGTGCCCATCCCTACCGCATTTGACTTCATTTTGTAGCCTCTTACTATTATAAAGCCTCATTCTAGACTTTGAATTCTGTCCTCTCGGTGGAATTTCCCAATCCCACACTCGTACTAATGAAGGTTTCTACTAATTTATAATTATTTCATGTAGCTACCATTCGAGTATATCCCTGTCACTCACCATCGTTTTTGCCGCTCGATTCTCCTATTCTGTCTGGTACTGAAAAAGCAGCATAATTTGTCATTAAATAAACATCGCAATTCATTTCGCTAGCGCTGACATTCCTCAATAAATGTTTTTAACATACACATATGTGCGTCATTAAAACGTGCCATTGCCTTATGATGACAAATTATGTTACAACTCAAGATTCTCAGAATGTTGATATGAAGATATATTGCTTTGCTTCATGTGAATTCATGGGTCCACTGCGCCCTAAAGCTTCGTCCTTATTTTACCTATAAATCACAAACAAAACAATATGGCGGTCTGTTATTGCACCAGCAACCGATTCAAATTTTAATGTTCCCGACAAAATGTCTGTATCATTTCTTCTCAGTGTGACACTATTTAGAGAAATGTGATCACTAAAGCTTTCATGCTATTCATTTTCTTTCGGTTTGAGTCGATGTGTTGGCGATGGAGACCGACATACTGAAATCCATTCGTATTGCAAATGCAGAGCTGAGCATGCTTGACATTTAACCTACCTATAGTAGAATATGTTTTAAATGTTTCTGGGACAAAAGAAATTAAAGTGATTCCCTCCCCCCCCCCCCCCCCCCCCCCCAAGTCTTGGCTATGAATTTTCAAACCGGTCGCGGTAGCTCAGTGGTTAGAGCGTTTGCTTCGTAACCGGGAGGTCGTGAGTTCGAGACCCGCTCGTGCCATGGTCGCGTCAAACCTAAGACGAAAAATAAGTAGTGATTGCTCCTTCGCCAAACGCTCGGCATTTAGAAATGAGAATTACTGGTCTTTCGGATATGACCTTAAAAACGGAGGTCCCGTGTCACGGTAGGCGTTGCACGTTAAAGAACCCTCACTGCTACGGCCCTGAGCGCTAAGCATAGGTCTAAATTTGTGGTACTTCAGCTACAGCTGGTGACGTCTCAATATGAGTGAAAAATTCTCGACAGGACGTAAAACAAACAAACAATCAATCAATCATCAATCACATAAATACAAATTTCCTATTTTCCGTACATAGGATTGAGACACTTGCTGCAACCAATGAATCGTCCTTGTAATACCTTTTAACAGCTCACCCACCACCATAACAAACATCTCTTGGAAACGTTTATTTTGTGTGTGAAGTTATTAATCATATATCAAAGGTGTGCATACTATAAAACATATACGGTACAAATTTTGACGCATCAGTTGCGCATTTCGACAAATAATGTCTCTTCAGTGGTGCGCAGGTTAAAATTGTTGAATATCCGAAATAAGAAAAAACTTGGATGACCTGAAAGAACCAAAAGTACCAAATAGTGCACACACACACACACACACACACACACACACACATATATATATATATATATATATATATATATATATATACAGTCCCTGAAACGTTTTACTTTCCCACTTGAACGGTGAACGAATGCTGAACGAACGCTGAACGAACAGTGAACGAACGCTAAACGGAAAGTGAACGGAGAACGAAAAACGGTGAACGATAAACGGAGAACGGAAAACGGTGAACGATAAACGGAAAACGATGAACGATAAACGCAGAACGGTGAACGATAAACGGAGATACCTGTAATTAACAAAAGCCACCGCAAGGTGTCAAGATAGAGGCATTAAACAACACAGACGATACATGTATAGATATAAAGTATTGAAATGTAGAAAATATAATGTAATTACAAACTTAACATAGTGATATATATATATAAACACATTATTAATTTTGTAAATGTTCCACTCGTAATTTCTCCCAAAAATACAAATAGTTTCAAATATTTCATGTGTGTGTGTGTGTGTGTTTTGGCTTTAGCTAGCTAATACTTACAAGACATTGAAGACATTCGATTTCAGGAGTAGTGCGTTTTCATACCTTTTTTTTTTTGTTTTTTGGGGGTTTTTTTCCTATTAAATTAAGAAAAGAAAGAAAAGAAAAAAAAGGAAAGAAAGAAAAAAAAAAACATGAATAACGACACATGGGTAAAATAAAAAATTAAAGCCGTTCTCATTTTAATCAAGAAGCCGCAGGATAGCTGTAAGATTGCTCAAGCGGCTATAAACAATAAATAATCAATCATTTTAATCAAAATTTACAAATAACGCATGCTTTACTACTGTACTCCTTGTTGTACATAACCTTTAATAAATCATGTGACGATACATCTTTACTTGCTAAGTAAATAAATAGATCACGTGTACCAACATCAAAATATATCCCATGTTTCTTTGATTAACTTTTGTAATTTCCACTATTTCAAATTCCATACCCCCTTTCACCCCCCTCTTTAAAAATTTTGTCATTTATGCATCTACATGTACATGTACAGCATAAGATTGTGTTTAGCACATCCTTTTAAACTTCACGAGTCTCAGTAATACACAAGTAAATACGATCCCCTGTGCATTATAATTAAACAGTATACATGTATAATTGAAACAATTTGTGAAATAATGTTAATAAATTTAAATATATTTCCGAGGTAAAATAGAGATAGAACGAAAGTATTGTACAAACAATTACATGTTAAATATAGCGCAAACACGTTTAAAATTGACAGGTGTGTACCTGTGTGGCTTCAAAATTTCTCCGTGAAACCCGGCCGTTTGGGATACCTGTAATTAACAATCGTCACCGAAAGGTGTGGATAGATGCATTGTTAAACAAACCAGACGGACTGTAAAGGGACGTGAACGATAAACGGTGAACGATAAACGGAGAACGATAAACGGAAAACGGTGAACGATAAACGGAGAACGGAAAACGGAGAACGCTTTGTGAACGGAAAACGGTGAACGAACAGTGAACGAACGGTGAACGAACACTAAACGAACGGTGAACGAACCCTGAACGAACGGAAAAATGGGAAAGTATAACGTTTCAGGGACTGTATATATGAATATTCATCCACTGTTTTGCAATCTTTTGAGTTTTAACTTCTGCAGGACTCACTTGATAAAAGGCGGGATATTCAATCTTAAATTTCAATTTTCACTGAAAAGCCGTTGTAGGCCTTTTTTTTTTCTTTTTTTTTAAAATCACATTTCTAAACATTGAAGAAGTTCAAGGAATCCACTTTGTTCTGTAAGATCCTTATCGGAAATTGATCCAGTGAATAGTTCTGAAATAAACTTAATGCCACATCTAGGATCACCTCCTATAACGCTACCTTTAAGATCACCTCCTAGAACGCCACCTGTAGCATCACCTCCCATAACGTCATCTCTAGGATCACCTCCTATAACGCCATCTGTAGGATCACCTGCTATAACACCACCTGTAGGATTACCTCCTATAACGTCATCTCTAGGATCACCTGCTATAACGCCACCTCTAGGATCACCTCCTATAACGTCATCTCTAGGATCACCTCCTATAATGCCACATGTAGGGTCACCTCTAGGATGAACTCCTATAACACCATCTTTAGGATCACCTCCTATAAAACACGTCATAGTAGTACTTCCTTTGAAGTCAATTTATAAATGTCCTTCTGCATTTTCCTGGAAAAGTGCGATAAGCTTCTACTGTTATAAACCACTTAATTTTAGATCGATATGGCACGCAATGGGACACACCTGTTTAAGAGAAAAATATTTATAGATAAAAAACAATCAAAAGTTGTTCCACTTCAGGGTTGCTAATTTCAGTACATGCAACTTTTAGTACGCATAGCACAACAGTAAATGAACCATACATTAAGTGCACCAGTTGGGTGGTTCCATAATATTTAACGTCCCGCTCGAGAATCTTTCACTGGAGACGTCACCATTGCCGGTGAAGGTTTGCAACATTTAGGCCTATGCTCAGCGCTTACGACCTCTAGCTGGGAGCGATCTTTATCGTGCTGTGACAAAGGGTCTCGGATTTTACGGTCTTATCCGAAGGTCCGCACAATTTAATTGCCTCTTACGACAAACAAGGGGCACTGAGTACCTAATCTAACCCGGATTCGTACGGGACTGAACGAGTTTGACTGAAAAGAAGCTTTATAAGATACACAGACTAGAAGCTTAAAGGACACTGTGCCCATAACAAATTTAAGGTGTGGTCAAGCTCTTATTACCTTGCACTAAGAGTTTCGTCACTTGAATAGTAAAATAACACAAACTGTACTTAACCTCACGGAGTTAGTAAATTTGTGCCGACTGCTTAACTATATTGTAGATAATCAACATCTAACTTCAATAAGATGCTTTAGAGGAAATTATCACCCAGAAATTTCTTTTTAAAAAACGGTTTCAACAAGCCATGAATTATGAAAGAGAGCATGAGAAAGATGGAAAGGTAAAGACATACAGTGTATTCATGAATGTATAGATTTGTTAATAACCAAGAGTTTTGTCTATTTTCATTCATAGATCGATTCGATATTTTCCAGTGAACTTGAAATAAAAGACACCACGGGGTCTTCCACTTCTGCTTCGAACTTTTACTGAAAATAGATCCCGGCTGCAAACTAACAACTCAAGTTTATGACAAACGGAAATACTTCAATTTCTCTATCGTCAACTTCCCTTATTTGTGTCACTATTCCATCATCATCTGCATTTCATGTTTATATCTCCCAACTGATTCAATATGCGAGAGCTTGTTCTGCATATGATCAGTCTAAAGTCAGCATTTCGCAAATTGTATGGTCGTTATAACGATCTAGTTTGCCAGTACAACTTACCATTAAGTCAAATGCTGTCTGATGTGTTTCATACCAATTGTTGGGCCGTTCTTGGCACACCGATTATGACTACGGATTGTTCCGTTTGCTTGATCCGAATATAGGGCTCACGGCGGGTGTGACCGGTCGACAGGGAATGCTTACTCCTCCTAGTCACCTGATCCCACCTCTATTTGACCAGGGATCCTTGTTTTCTCATCTCTCTGATTTGTATTTTCTATAGGAATTACGAGATTGAATACAGTTAGTTATCTGGTGTTTTCATTTTTCAATTGATGCAGGCTACTGACAAAGAAGTTGATGTTACAGGGGTTTGTACAGTCTCGTCTAAAGCATTTCGTAAATGTTATGGTCGTTATAACGATCTAGTTTGCCAGTACAACTTACCATTAAGTCAAATGCTGCCTGATGTGTTTCATACTAATTGTTACGCTGTTCATGGCACACTGATTCTGACTACGGATTGCTCTATTTACCTGATCGGAATGTAGGGCTCACGTCGGGTGTGACCGGTCGACAAGAGATGTTTACTCCTCCTAGACACCTGATTCTACCTCTGGTATGACCTGGGTTCCGTGTTTGCCCAACTCTCTGATTTGTATTTTCTATAGGAATTACGAGATTGAATACTGTTAGTTATCTTGGCCTTTTCATGGCAACAATATAACTCTAAACCAAATCCACAGTTATTATGTTCACGATCATAAAGAGGTGTTAGTTGTGCAATTGTGTTGTTTTTAAAAAGAATTTCCTTAAGACAATCACAGTTATGTGGAATCCATGACAAATATGTTGGTCATCCCTAGTATATGTGTGATGCGAGTTTTATTTACTCACTTTTGGGTCTAAACTTATACCTAACAAAACATTTTTTTGATATAATTTCTGATAGTAATGATGGTACTTCATGCAGAAAGATTTCATAACTTTTTATCTATTTATTTTTTACAGATGTGTAGGTTGTAACATTGCTTAAAATTCTGGTAAAAACTGAAAAATGATCACTTACTTTGCTACACACGATTTGTTTCCTATGGCCGTCAAGACCGTGTCCATTCCACTGATCGTGGTGTCGTCCACAAGCTTTATATCCATCGCATGCATGACCCCAAGTTTTTCTTGGCCTGTGGAAACGTTAAAAGTCCGAATCCAATGTATCTCTCTGGATACTGTTTAACGATATTGCACGTTCCGCAAACGCATCAACGAACCATATTGGTTTACGTCCGATACAACGCCAGTGCTTCAAACCATGGCATATGTTTTGTTTGTGATACAAGTATGGCGCCCATATATATATGTAGGGACGCACTGAATATAAGAATTATCGATCCGCATACAGGATCCATAAAAAGTTTAAAAAGATTAAAACCGCCTAACAAAAGTGTCATGTTATATGTATATATTAATCAGACGAGGGGTGTTCGAAAAGTTTATGGAAAACGTCCGTGAAGATAGCATTATACGCCCGTAGCCAATAGCATTAAAATTAATTAAACTTTGGGTAGATACCAATAAAAAGGCAAATAGTTGATATTTTCTTAAGAATTTTAAGAATATTACAGTTTATAAAGCATTCCAAAACTAGCTTCATTGAGTTTGTTCGTGATATATATACTTTTGATATATATTTTGCAAATTTTTATAAAGAAGGACGTTTTATGTTTGGATTCATCGCACTATTTCAGGACGTAAAGACTCCTGATATTTGATATACAATCACAATAGCATTTCAAGGTCATTTTGTGAAAGTTTGAATTATATCGGGAAAGTAAACTCATGTTAAAAATGTGTAAGCATTGTTAAGTGTTGTCCATATATTCATTCTACGGTGGTTTTTCTGATATTTTGATATTGCCAAGAGTAGATTAAATTGGCAATGAAATGTATTGATACACAGATATTATGGTCTTGCTCATAGCATTGCAGCAGGGGTGCATGTGAAATTCTATGAAAGTTCAAAAATAATACTGAAAAATCAGATATGGAAACAATTCACAGCACACTTGCATATTTGGATAGAGGTGTATAATGATACATGAAAATAAGATTTATTTTACAATTTACTGTACGAAATTATTTTCTTACTTATGCTAGATGTTGGAACTGTCGTTGTAGGAATTGGAGCAGCAACTACAAAATGTGTAAGAAAGGTGCTTTAATCTAGCATGATTACCATTCTATCACATCTTTCAGCATTTTCACATGGCAGTGTTTCCGTCTACATTTGACCTTTCGCCGAATCTCAGGATCAACTCTATGCGTTCTTGTGGAGAACCGCATGATACGATCAGCCAATCGGCGATCTCCGTCGCCTAACCTTGCAACCTAATCAAAATCGTTGTCATATTCTTGTAACAGTAAAATAAACAACGAAAGCGAAAACAACGAACAGCAGTCTATCTTATATATTCCATAAAAGATACAAAACGGAGGCCAAAACAAACACAGATTGATTGCGCTTCATAGAATATTACATCTATTGTTCTATATACACAAACCGTCATCCCTGAACACACGATTAATGTTTCACAAAGTAACGTTTCCTATAACCTTGTTTAATTGGCCTATTGGTTTCTATGTACTGCGTTTGTCCAATCCAAAAATTTATATACCTGAACCAGAGCTTCGGCGGAAGGTAAAGATAGATGGTCTAGACGCCGGATGCGAGCCTGCTTCTACAGAAAGGAGGAATAAAATCCTAGAAGGCTGCACGCACCGTTAAGTATCCTTCTATATTTGCTGCAGTTTTAGTTTAAGGTTATTCAAAAGGATTTTACTGGCTTGCAGCTAGGAATGATTGAAATTTTCAATGCGATTACCAGCTAGCGAGCTAGAATTGATAATGAACGTGTCCATGTCAACCATCCCGCGAGAGATAAGCAACCATAAGAGTTGAATGATTTGTTCGAGAAACCGTAACACAAAAGGCGAACACAGGTAATCATACAGGTAATCATACAGGTAATCAAACAGGTAATCAGACAGGTAATTATACAGGTAATCAGACAGTGGTCCGGTTACACAATAATACGAAAATCATACCTGTTATTGATACAGCAGGTAAATATAAGTAGTTATTTACTGGTACATCAGATAAATATACGTAGAGTTATTTACTGGTACATCAGATAAATATAAGTAGTTATCTACTGGTACATCAGATAAATATGAATAGAGTTACTTACTGGTACATCAGATAAATATGATTAATGTTACTTACTGGTACATCAGATAAACATGATTTGAATTACTTATTAGTACATCAGATAGATATAAGTAGACTTACTTACTGGTACATCAGATAAATATAAGTAGTTATCTACTGGTACATCAGATAAATATGAATAGAGTTACTTACTGGTACATCAGATAAATATAAGTAGAGTTACTTACCGGTACATCGGATAAATATAAGTAAAGTTATTTACTGGTAAATCAGATAAATATAAGTAGAGTTATTTACTGGTACATCAGATAAATATAAGTAGACTTACTTACTGGTACATCAGATAGATACGATTAGAGTTACTTACTGGTACATCACATAAATATGATTAGAGTTACTTACTGGTACATGAGATAAATATGAGTAGAGTTACTTACTGGAGCAGAGAGAGGAGGACAGATTTAAAGGCAGATCATCAAAATTTGAAACAGGAAGTGCTTTATCCTCACTGCTGGCAATATACTTTAATTCCGCAAGGAATGTCTTGTCTCCCTCTACACCCACAGCAAACGTTACAACGTCGCTCTGGTGAAGAAATCCAGCTTCCTCTTTTGTTAAGTATGGACGCACAGAAAGGCCATCGGTAATTACAACTCCAATATGCGGCTGATCCGGCCTACCGCGTTGCTGAAACATCTCACGCATGCGTTTTAACGCTTTATGGGTTCCAGTTCCGTCATTGGACATTGTGATATTGTGTATAAGATACCTGAGTAACGCCACATTACTGAATCGTCCCAGGTCGATGACTGTGCCAATGAATGTAGAGAATTCTATGACACCAACACGAACCTGGTATTCACCAAGTGTGAGTTGGTCAATGATATCTGTCGTAAACTTTTTTACTTTATCAAAGTTTTTATATGTAACGCTGTCAGAGCCGTCCAGCACAAAAATGATATCCATTGGATAGGGACATCGTGTAGTTTGGATATCTGAAATTATTTTTTTAATTTCACCCTTTTGTTATTCAATACAGTGGTTTCTTTTTCAGAAATCAATTGTACAAATGAACAATAATTATATGCCTCTTACCAGTCTTTTGTGCAGTTGTCATTTGACTTACAAATCCAAACAGTCCCAAAACTGAAAGTAACGTGATCCTGATGTTGAGGAAATGAAGAAATAGAAAAAAAAATTAAAACAATATCAGTACTGCAACCAAGGACAAAAAGATTGCATAAGTCGTTGAATTGAAACAGTTTCGAAAATAAATTGGTATTTGAGTCACCTTATATTACCAGTGGAGGGGCTTGTTTTGCAGTATGAAGCTGTGGTATTTCACCTACAGCTGGTTACGTCTCAATATGAGTGAAAAATTCTCAACGGAACATAAAACAAACAAACAATCAAACCAATTATTATAGTGATTATTGTCTTTATCATTTGAAAGATTTCTTTAAGTTTGCTAGTACAGCATAAAAATTCAATGCATATTTAGGAAAAACAATAAAGAGTGTACCAATACTGTGAATTTCGCAACCCCAGGGTTTTTACTCTAGGACGGGTCTAGATTAGTCATATCGTGTTAATGTTACGTATATCATATTAATATGTAAAGTCTTTCAATATATATATATATATATATATATATATATATATATATATATATATATCGAGGGCATGTATGTTTTAAGAACACATGTTGTTTTATACTTTTGCTGAATCTTAAAATTTAGCTTAGATGTTCAGTACAGCATTTTTTTTCTAGATTTCGTAGCTCTTGGGACTACTGATACTTTTAACTACTACTCAGGTGACCGACAAGGTCTCTGAACCTCTTGTTAAATTTGATGTGTGATAGGGCTCAGCCTGCGTAACGTTTCTGTGATGTTTAATATGTAAAAGATACACGGTACCAATTTATATCTTAGCATTGTCTTTATTCATTCCTAATCCTCATTTCTGTGCACAACTTTATAAATTACGACCGACTTTTTGCCCCATTGGTTTCATACGTTACATGTACCTTTGTTTAGGAAGACCTCTATTGATTTTGGGGTCCACGTGTCAAGGACACTCAATGTGAGAGGATATGCCCCGCCTTACGGAGCTCTTCTTTTTTCGTAAGGGGAAATTTCACAACAGATAAATTTGACATGGATGAAAAATGGAGGATATTGACAATAATATTTTGAGAATTAATAACTTTTTTTTTACTTTATTTAGTCAATGAAATAGTTTTAGTACAATGTAATGTAGAGAGAAAAAATTAAAACCTCTGATGGACTTTAACCTACGATCTATAGATCAGCTGTCAACACTTTATTTTTATCTTTTTCATACACACGCTAACCAGCTGAGCTACCCAGCAAGTCAAGCGAAATATGTAGTGCTGATATTTATATTTTCATTCACTTTGTAAAAGGAATTCAACCATTAGGTCAATGTAGTATATCGCCTTAATTACCGTTGCACATAAATAAGGTACCTGAATCATAGAAGACTATGAGCCCGCGGGGATACGGGTAGTTAGAATAGATCCTCAGTACCCCTTGCTTGTCGTAAGAGGCGACTAAATGGGGCGGTCCTTCGGAGGAGACCGCAAAAGCCGAGGTCCCGTGTCACAGCAGGTGTGGCACGTAAAAGATCCCTCCCTGTTCAAAGGCCATAAGCGCCGAGCATAGGCCTAAATTTGCAGCCCTTCACCGGCAATGGTGACGTGTCCATAAAAATTCTCGAGCGGGACGTTAAACAATATTTAATCAATCAATCAATCATAGAAGACTGTTATATAGAGTCATCAGTGTACGTTATCTCTTTATTCCAATTGAAAGATTTTAGAATTCCTACTTTTGTTTCCGGTGGAACATAATTATAGCAAGAAAAGATTTTCAAAACCATGAGAATAAAACATGCTTTGCAATAGTAACAAGCATTTCGAGTATTTTGCAGGCATTAAAAAGTCCCCTACCGATAGGATAAATCAGTCACAAGTAGATCAAGCGTAACGAAACTCAAAATTAACCAATAAGACAATCTCATGTATAAAATGGCAGTTGAACTATCTTCATTCAATGCGAAGAAAATTTTGGGAAACCTCAAGCGGAATGACAGACAGACGGACAGACAACAGGCATACTGATGGTAAACTAATAGACCCTTCAGCAAAGCAGGGTAGGGAACTGATAACACACCTGGAAAGCTCCTCTGGGGTCAATTTAAATGCGCTACTCCTATTTCGTGTTCGAAGGAAAAGAATGATTATTCTCTTTTGAAAAATCCGTACTCTGTTTTATGTCATTATTTACCTCATTGCAGTCGGTCAGTGTTATTGTGTAAAAATGTAAGACATCTTAAGTAAGAGAAATACTGCTGAAATAATGATCAATGCGCAAAATATTAAAAGAAAATCAGAGGAAATTTGGTCTATCATATCTTGAATATTTCATAATATGTTAAATTTTCACACTGAAATGTCAACGAATCACTAGTAGATAAGAACAATGTCTGCTGTAAAGAAATTTCAAGGTCTTCTGGTGTGGAAAGTTTGTATCACACACACACACACACACACACACACACACACACACACACACACACACACACACACACAGATATATATATATATATATATATATATATATATATATATATATATATATATATATATTCCAAATAAAGGATATCTTTTCCGCTTTTGCTTTTAAAATAAGCACATCTCAACGCGTTTACTGAATATGAGAAGAATATATCCCGAGTGCCTTTTTTCATTGAATTGTCGCGGTTTGTTTTGAATCTATGTTCAGAGCTACTATTTCCCACGCACGCAAACAAGCACTTTCTCATTACCTATTAGAAGATATAAGTTCCGAAAAAATGCACAATTATACTTTAACACAAATTCATTTTAGAGTTATATAGAATTGAAATTATAATAAACATACTTCATTTTCCTTGGGCTGTTTTTAAATTTCAAAATTACAATTGAAAGGAAACTTACATGTTTGTGTCGCGTCCATGGAAGCGGCTGCTGAAATCCTGTAGATACCCAGCGCGTGGAAGATATTTTTATGTCTGTTCGATCTACCCGAGCGTTCATAATAGCTGGACTTTGGCGTGTTCCCAGCGAATTAAACCGAGGCGGAGTCGTTGAGCAATGACAGTGGCTCCACAGATGGATACATCACATGATCTTAGAGCTTTTCTGAGGAAACCTCCAGTCTTCCAATGCATATATACCGATTTTAAATTGTTTTATTTCTTCATTGTAATAACATTATGTACAATACTTGTAAAAACAAAACAAACAAAAAAACAACAACAAACAAACAAAAAAACAAACAAACAAACAAACAAAAAAAAAACAACAACAAAAAAACAACAAAAAAACAAAAACAAAAAAAAACAACAAAAAAAAAAAACAACAAAAAACCAACAAACAAACTCACAATAAAATAATAATAATATAAAAAATGTAAAAATACCAATGTCGATAATGCAATGTAATTTATTGTATATTTCAGAAAGCAGAAAACGGTAGTCATATAGTTGAATTACAGAGTAATATGCTTATAAAAATAATATAATATGAGCCCAACATAAAAATTTGCAACCCAAATATTTTACAGATCAATATGCTTATTAAAAATGTATAATGTTGAGCACAACATAAAAATTTGAACCTAATATTTTATACATCAGAAGAAATTGGACGTTCAAACCATAAATTTCCATAATAATGCTTATATTAGATATCATATGTTAATCCCACAGGGCAACATACTTGTGATATCACCTCTATTTATCTCAGTTCAAAACAATAAAACTAGCATTCAATGGCCACGACCTTAATTATTTCCTGTACTTCGAAGATATAACATTCGATAAGGTAATCGCTTTTTATTGTGTCTGTGTATCCCGACCTTGAAAATCTGATCCACCTGGTTTAATTCAATTTTGTCAAATTCGTTGTGAACTGTTGATAACATGATTGATAAAATACTCATATTTAGATTTATTAATTTGATCTTAGTATTTTTTAAAATGCAATAACACCTTAAGTGTTGCTTTTATTTAAGATAATAAACAGTAAAGTATTGCATTTAATTATCATTGAATTACATGTTATCAAGAGCGGCAGCTCTACAGACATTGTCCGTCCGTTAACACCGTTGTTGTGACGCGATAATTCAGTTAACACCGTTGTTGTTCAGAACACATTATTGTGACGCAATTAATCAGTGAACAGGTTGTTGTGACGCAATAATTCAGTAAACACGTCGTTGTGACACGATAATTTAGATCGTTTTCACTGTAACGTTTTCGAATTTTGTACAGAAATACTTTGAAATAAGAGAAGGGACACTTGTAAATTTTGCTATCATATTGCTTTGCCTGTCTTTCTGTATGTATATATGTCATGATATGATCACTCAGTTTTCATCGTATCAATTAAAAGGTTTTATAAAATTTTATACACAAGGGGTTTAAGACACCAATGTGACGGTACATATTGTCGCCGGCGACGATGTGCACATATCTTAACGGTCCATATTGTCATCTGTCAGTGCATAATGTATATTAAGTTCACGAACGATTTTAAATAGAAGTGCAGGTAGGGTGCTTTCTTTGACCTTCAGGGTGTGTAAGAGAAGATAAACACGAACGGAAAGACTTTTTGTTCACTTGAGAGATTTCTGTTTTAGGTTTTTTGGGAGGACTCACCGCGGTGCCCTAACATTAACATGATTTTACGAGCCTCGAAACCAGCCTCACTCATGGCCGTGATGGGTGTTTTCCGCAAACAGTGGAATGTGTAAGCGTTGACATATTTAGCAGATTTAGATGTGTCAACCTGAATCCACTTAAGGTTTTCTTGTTTAGAAATGTTTGCAGAATACCAAACATCTAACCCCCAAGCTGAGAGGATATGAACCTCCTTCACGCAGGTGTTAATGAGATATGATGCATCTTGCCAGTTTTATCTCTTGTAGCAAAGGTAGCAATTTTACTTAACATGTTTCGCTTTCAGGTCAGTTGATGCCTATTTAGATTTTATGCCACCCCAGAATTTTTTTTTTTTTTGCATATTTCTTGCCTCAGTGTTACGTATTCGAGACCATTTTCATCTCGTTACTGTGAAAATCAAAGGAATCAGGACGCAAATGGAACAGCATGCCTCTTGTAAAGAATAAATTGAAAGGCGACACCAAACATACTGGCGGAGATCAAGTGGAGAGAAGGAGGCTGTTCATAGTTATAAGAATGTTTTATCAAGATATTTAACATTTATGATTTCCTTATATTTAGTGGGCCTCGACGCACAATTTTTGTCAAAGTTTTCAACATTCCATTTAAAGTGTGACTGGTCGACTTGAAGTCCTCATTCTGCACAATGTCTATGTTTTGCTGATGCCTATCTATAGATGCTGTGATATTTTATGTGTTTTCTTATGGTAACATTCACTTTGTGCTTCCATCTCATACATACATACATACATACATACATATATATATATATAATTTGTAAAAAAAAAATCCAGTATTTGATACAGCAAATATATCCAATGATGCTTACAGTGGAATGTAATTAATTCGAGATTTGTGTTTCTTGACTTTTATTATTGGATACACACACACACACAGATATATATATATATATATATATATATATATATATATATATATGAATTGATTCGAACATTTCGGCTTTGCTCCGCAGAACGGTGTTCGCGTAGTTGGTAAGATCATCAGTTTTACCGGTGTAAAATTCATTGGAGTAACATATGCACAAATCCCCATGTATGTGCATATCTAAATCATACAAAAACATTTTTATAGTTTTCATTTGGATCAACATTGATAGAATTATTCTTATTCTTTTCGTTATCAATCTATTTTTTTTTTTCCATTCAGTTTTGTTTGTTCATATGATTTACATAATTTTTCTATCTTCCAATTTAGCATTATCTTTATCCCCCTTTTGATATCATCAATGAGTTTGAAATATTAAGATCTGTTGTTTCTTTTTTGTTTTCTTTGTTTGTATGAATTTTTATTTTCTTTGTATGAATTTTAGGCCTACCTACAAACAGGTGAATGACCCATTTTGTATTTCGTTTCGTAGACTTAGACTGGATGGCGTCCTGCAAAGCTGCTGTAATTCAGAATAAGTAATGGATCTGAATTTCTTGGGTGCTGATGGTCTATTCTCTGACTCAGTGACACAGACGAGTGTCTCCGGTATAGGAAGGCAGCAATCAATAACAGATGTTGCATATGTATTCCGTTTTCATGGTTTCAGTGTCTTCTTCATTTGCAGGAGCAAACGAAAAAAGACCAAGAGGAGCCAGTATACGATAATCAAAAAGTAAATATACATGTTATACAACTGCCTCCATGTCTTACCTCCAACATTAAAGTCATCGTCTCATTTCGCCATATTGCTTAACGTGGGTCGCGGATTTGCTTACATCACCATTTTCGGGTACACAAATACTACGATTCGACATCTTTTTTATGTGCACATTTGATTGTGACGCGACAGTTTGCAAGTCGGATTGGGTGGTTTCGGAAAATTCATCACAAAATTACATTAAGATAGATGTCATATTATTGCTTTTTAGTAAAAGATATAAATTTACAGTAATCTTGATATGTACATTATCAGCATTAATACACTAGACAGACATGTATTGATGCAGTAGCTCAAGAAATATAAATGTATGCGTACATGTGCAATAATTTAGCAGATTTAAATATGGCCAGATATGGTGGTTGCATTTAGTGGATTTGAGAGAGAGAGAGAGAGAGAGAGAGAGAGAGAGAGAGAGAGAGAGAGAGAGAGAGAGAGTTACATAAAACATGTACCCTTGTCCCGACAGGGGGAATACATAGAAATAATATGAAAACAATTCTGACTAATATAAGTAATATACCATATAAGGGGGTAAGCGATAAGCCATATCGCAATTTGTTATTGAAACAAAAACTTGGAGCAGAATATGGAAATTGTTAAATGTAACACCATTTCATGCAAAAGCTAACACTTTATGGAGATAACCCCAATCTAACACCAACATGAAAATATGCTATGACTGAGGCTTTATCAATAAATAAAAGGAAAATGTATGGAAATGGAATGTCATGGTAATTGCATATATTGGAATATGAAATAAAGTATTAGATTTCACCACAATTTTTTTTCATCCCAATGAGCATGTAATTAAATTCCAATTTACATATATTACATGTACTTATAAGTTCATTTGACAATTTTACCTAAAGCTCAACTGTACAATCAAAAGACATACATGTATGATACACTGTGTTAAAAAATGCACTGTCATTTGACATTCCAGAAGTAAAATGTTTATACAATTGATAATGATCTTTCATTTCAAAGTTAGGAGAGAAAAAATGATAACAATAATTTTAAAAAATGAGCATTAGCTATATACTAATACTAATATCCTAAATCTATGCCACTGTGTTTATTGATTTGATAAACAAAGCCAAACATATATACTGGGTATGTAATAAATAAACTGAACTCCGGTGTGTGATGGTGTGACAGACAGTTGTAGTTCTAGTGTGCATTTTTATTTAAATATACACATTATGTACATGTATTGTGACACCCCAGACCATGACGCCTTCCCCTCCAAACCTGTCGCGCTCGAGGACACAATTATCTGCAAAACGTTCATGTAAATGACGCTAAACTCGACATCTACCGTCAGTGTTGCTAACGTTAAATCTGGACTCATCTGAAAACACAATATGTGACCAATTTTGACGTTGAGTCAGATGCTGCCTTGCCTATTGCAATCTGTACTGTTGGTGATGAAATGTAAGCTGTAGCCCCTTATAAGGTCTTCTGCAGTGGATCCCATGGCGCTTCAAAATTCTGGAAACGGTTCTAGGATGAAAAGGCCTGCCATGATGTCTAACGATTTCTCTCGCAGCGGCCGTAAACCTATTGCGTAGATGACGTTGTCGTATGAACGTTTGTTGCCGTGGCGTTGTCACAAACGGTTGACCAGGTCTTGGACGATCATTTGGGGATCCTGTCTGATGGAATCGTGACAACAACCGGCTAACTGTACAAGGATGGACATTAAAACGCCTTGCAATCTCACGCTGACTAACGCCTGTTTGCAGCATACCAAGTGCCTGATTGCGCAATTCATTGCTTAAGCGCAGCATAGTCTTGGTTTTTTGGTTTTGAATTTTTCTGTTAGTGGTGTCTATGCTTTCACAAACAAAGTTGTTTTATCGCGAAAACTCCTCTATTACTTTTCCACGTGTTTGAAAAAAGACCTGAAAATTTCGCGCGATGCTACTCACAACGCGCAAACAATGAACACAGGTAAATTGAGAAATGGGTTTTAAAGATCAATACGATGTATGGTGAGTAAATGTTGCAATAAAAGTTTTCAATGAATAAATAAAAAAAAAGAGTGTTGGGTTTTTAAAGTCCATCAGTATATTTAATGTTTGTTTTTACAGAAAATGTCCTCACTCTGTCATAGCAATTACAATTATAATCACTGGAAAACACCTATGTTGGATTTGAAACCTATTTTCTTTAAAGGAATTTCAAGTTTGGCATGTATAGGAAAAATAACCTTCGATGGGTGGTGGTGGTAGTAAACATTTTATTTCCGAGAGGAAAAGTTCTTTTATTTATAAATGATTTGTATGAAAAGTCCCTATGCAAAACATACGGACACTGAGCCCCTGTAATAACGACATGCTGGGCTCTACCTTGTTTACTTGGTGTTGTATATAAAGTACAATCGACTGTTAGGGTTGATAACGACACATATCATAACAACATGGCTTGATAAACCAGACACTTATGACAACAACATGACATCTTCGCTACATTTTGCAAGCTTTGGCAGAAAAATGACTCAAAAAATCGTCTGTTTACTCGTGGTGGAAATAAATGCTTTCGTTATAATGGGAACTTCGATCCTGTTATAAATTTCTTTAAAAATCTTTATTTTACCTTTTCGGTATGATTATGCACGAAATTTTGATATTTTACTTTAAAAATTCAAATACATTGATATTATCCTTAATTAAGGATATAAATTTGATAAGTTAAAGCACAATTATCATATTAAAATAAATTCAATGATACATTTGTTTTTCATTTTCCGGATTTTTTCAATACATTTAAAGAGGCATTTATGAGAAAATAGTGAATTTTACACGCTTTTCAAACTGGAAAATGATTAAAGAAAGTCCCCTTTTCTTATATAAAAATAAAATATGATTGTTAGTGTTTGCTGTTTTGAGAGAAGTGGTTTAAAAATTGAATGTTTTTTTTTTATTTTAGGTTCATATGGGGGCAATCTATTTTTAGTAGCATATCTCTATAGAGATGCGTCAGATGAAAAAATTAATACCACATGTGAAATTCATATGTATAGTAGTAAAGTATCTATAAGTATCAGCTCAATCCCTGACTACTTTCGGAAGGTCGGTAGTCTCTTCCCGGGTACATTGTATCTGGGTTTTCTCCTCCAACAATAAAAACTGGACGCCACCAGATAACTGAAAATTGTTGAATGTGGCGTAAAACAACAATCAATCAATCAATCCCTGACGGTCGATGTGCCACCCTTTGCATGATTCTTACGTGGAACAGCACTTAAGTTTTCCTTTCGTTTTCAATGAAACATTTTGGCTAATACGTTTTATCCTGTATTAAAATACAGTCTAGCAGCGGACAACTTGCGGAAAGATATGGTTTTAGCGGTGATTTGAAAACAGTGAGTTTATGACTTTAATTCCCATCCTCAACTACCTCATCATACAAATTCACGGAGATCGGTCAACGCTGAAAAATTGACGCATTGGGTAGGGATGCGCTTTAATGGCAATGTCCAATACATCCTGCTGGAAATATTGTTTGAAATATCTACAGAATCCCATAGGAAAAACTGTGCAGGGCCACATGTGCATGAGAGAGAGAGAGAGAGAGAGAGAGAGAGAGAGAGAGAGAGAGAGAGAGAGAGAGAGAGAGAGATGATCGATTGTGTTCAGAAATGTTGACTATTTAATGCTAGTTGATATTTTTTGCTTTTATAGCATCGACTATTTACTTGATTTTCACTTTCAACAAAGGAAATATCAAGTCGATATCCAAATTTATATACGAATGCGCCCCCCCCCCCCCTTCCCTCTAATTTTCATGCGCAAAGGGGGGGGGGGGGGGTGCGTATTATACATAACTGCGTATTATATTTGGCAAGTTACGGAAATTACTATTATATTATATTATTTTATACATTGTCCATGCGATCGCAAAACTAGAAAGAATTTCTATTATTAGCCGCGCAACATAATTAAGATGTATAGCGCAGTAAATGTATATGTACAATGTAGATTCAGAATACAGCGGAAATATTTATTGATATTTTGTAAATCATTGATTATTTTGTCCATACACATTTGATTTCCCCTTCAATACGAAGAGTCACTAGCGGTGTTCTGAGTTCTTTTTGAAGTTGTGCATGAAAAGTACATGAATGACGTTGTTGAATGGCGTCACGGATATTCGTAACGTTATTTATTGAAAACTGCTGCTTTGATGATTTTTATCAAACTTCGACATTTCTTTCTTAAAAAACGTGCTCGATCACCCCATAATTTTTCATTAATATTTTTCAAATTATATTTGTTTCGTTCTGATATCAATATCATCAAGATCTACATCACCAAATTCTACCAATTTTAAATTGAATTATGCAGTAATTGAAGTCAGTCACTATCATTTTCAATAGACATGTAATTCAACGGATAAACGTTTCGCTACTGTTAAAGCAATGGTATGTTTAAGACGTAAAGACTAAAAAAACCCTGCTGTTCAATAAAAACAATTTTCAAACAGTAGTGTATACGCTGTCAAGATATAGTTGTCAAATTTTCAGGTAGGGTTATCGAGTAAACAAAAAAGGTCTGTAAACCCGCGACTTACGTTAAGCTTGCAGTTTTACTTGCAGGCGGTACAACTGAACCGTATATTTAATGTCTCTGATATTTTATTAATTAACTGTCTAAAATAAATAATCTTATGCGTAATTTTTTTTTCTTTGTCTTTCTTTCTTTGGTTTTGGTTTTGATTCGTATTTTTTTTCTGTTGATGTCATTGCGTAAGAAAGGAGCCGGTGAAAGTAATGCAATTGACGCAAATATTTTTCAAGCTGCGATTGTATTCATACGCAAGAAAGTCTGATCACGTGACTGACTTCATGTCATCAAAAATTGAATGTCAATTTCGTTACTATTGTCATAGATGGCTGCACATTGACAAATGTAAATATTCAATTTTAGATGTTGATATTAAATCCATTTGATTTGATTTATTGTGATAAGTGTCCTATCGTTATTCAAATATGATATGTATTGATAAGGAAAACTGCGTATTGTTCCAGTTCTATGAATTAGAACCCCGCATTCACATTGTCAATCTGTCTGTCTGTTATCACTTTTCAAATTAATTTCAACCAATCTTGGTACATAACAAAAGTTGGTGTAAAACCCATGGACCCCCCCCCCCCCCCCCCCCCCCCGGGACCCGAGAGATGTGTTGAAAACCAACAAAAATCATGTAATCTTCAAAAATCTTTCCTTTTGTACAAACAAGCTCTCATACTATTAGTATGATTATAAACTGAAATTCACGACCCCTTTGTTCAGGGTTCATGCCTCGGGTGAAGCTAACAAAAATGCATAACATCTTAGAAAACATTTACCTCTGGACAAGAAGAGGCAAAATGTATGTATGATTTTAATGAAAATCGAGTTTTCGACCAAACCTGTAAAAGTCATAACCCTTGAGTTCGGGGTGGGGCTAAATTGGTTATATATTGAAAATGCATTACTTCTTAGAAAATATTTTTATTGTTTGGGCATCAAGGACGCAACATTTTGCATAATTATAATGAACAATTAAATATGTACAAAAAGTGTGAAATTCACGACCCCAGGTTCAGGTTCCAGGGATTTACTGGATCATGTCAAAAAATTTTAACTTTAGAAAATCTTTATTACTGCACACCAAGTAAGCACACCGGTTGCTTGGTTTCCATAATGAGCAATGAACCTTCTTTGAAAACTGTTGAGATTCATTTGCACTCCTAGAAATCAAATGGAAAATCACATATTGCTGTAACAAAGAGCTTACTTATCTATAAAAGAATTCAAGATAATCAATTGTATATGATAGTTCTACAAACCTCAGGAGCGCAAAGTTTACATTTTGTTTTTTATATTAAAATTTGCTAGCACTTTTCTATGGTATTACATTATCATTTGGATGAAACTACAGTGTCAAAATCAACAGGACCCTCTAAAAGATGGAAAATTAATTATAGAAGACGAAAAAATGGAAAGTAATTTTATTTCTTGTTAGAGGCAGAATCTAAAAGTAGTTGTATGTATTAAGACTATGTCATAACAGAAAATAACTTATATTAATCACATGACGTTTTAACATGTACATATGTATCAAATATCCATGCCTCAATACATGACAAACAAATTCAATATAGTTATAGTATAATGTATTAAAACGATAAAAAATAAACAGAAGAATTCCAGGAATAAGGAATACCGTCTTTAAATATACAAGCAGGTGCGCGTATTTACAAGTCATGACATCACATTGACCATCTCTACGGTTACTAGTATGTACACAATTTCTCGTCCTGGCGTAGATTTCACAGGTTTGATTCTGACTTGGGAGTACTTTCAGTACTTAAGGTATTGTTCAATTTCCGTTGGGAGACACATGAAAAGTTCAAACTGAAAAATAAATATTCAAATACAATGATTTCGTCATTAGAAGTTTTAGATAATTACATTGCAATGGGTAATTTTATAATAATTACAAGGTAGATATAATGAATACAATGTAGAAAAATAAACACAAAGCGAAGTACTAATTAAATGACACAATTATAATTAAATGCATGTCCTAGAATCAATAATATAAATACAATGTAAATAAAAGGTAAAGATAAGGAACAGTGATCAATTTTATAACTCTTATAAGGAATGCAAAATTAAGAGTGAGGCAAACGCAGACCACGTGGAAACCAGAGGTGAGATCAGATGCCAAGAAGGAGTAAGCACCCCCTTTAACCAGACACACCCGGGATGAGCCCTACATTTGGTCAGATAAACGGAGTAATCCGTAGTCAAAATCAGTGTGTGACGAACGGACTAACAATTGGTAAACATTGCGTATAGCACTTATAGAACTAAAAGCATCATATATCCTTTTTATTTGATATTAGTATTAGGTTTTGTTGAATGATATTGAAAATTATCATACTATAGATCGTCCCTAACGAAACTTACATTATCAATATATCCATTGAAATGCCCCATCTGGCTTCCGGCGCCCACTACAATACCACTCTGTCTTCTGATGATGTTTCCTAAAAATAAAATATTCAAATAATATAGAATGTACACTCACATCTAAGCTTCTATCGTGATGTACCGGAGCTTTGTGACAGTACCATATATGATAAGGATTCCAGTTGCCCACCAAAATCGACATCCATGCTTTTTCCCAACAATTGAGTGGGCTTTTTGTGCGCTAATCCCGTGCAACTTTGTATATACAATTGTAAAGTGTCAGTATATGATCTCATTGCAAAATTACACAACTTCGTTCATTACGCTGAGCAACTTCTTGTATTTTTCAATAACAAAAAGTTGCCGCTTAAGGCTTAAACGCTTGAAGTTTTTGTTCCAAATTCAACTTACACCCATTTTATTTCATTTTTACTACGGAATGAATTTGAGAGCAAAGTATGTGTATTGAGCTAAAATATGATTGTATTTGTAAAACGCAATTTGATTGGTTTACTTCACTTTATGAACATTGTATAATTACTGAGTTAACGTGTAGTCACACCATATGACGTCCTGGGTATGACGTCACTACTCCAGCTACTCAGTTTTTGCTGTTAAGGCATGACGCTCCTCGTCACACATGTATAAAATACGTATTTTGTACAAGTATCCTTTAGATTACGTCACAGACGTAAGTTACAGTAAATGCCTTGTAGCATTCCTTACATGCGAGGGCTGTTAGATAAGTAATGTGTATTGTACCACAGTGCGATAACGCTTTGCACGATTTAATGGATGATGGTACTCTTGAATAACTCTATTTAATACATTTCCAACAGTACAAACACGAGTCTTCATCTTCACATAGTTTTAAACTTATAGTAATTTCAATAGAGCCAGTCGTTGACCACTGTTATAAAAATGTCCAGTGTCACGGGACCTCTGTTTTTAAGGTCATATCCAAAAAGATCCGTGATTCTCACTTCTAATGCCGAGGGTTTGGCGAAGGAACAATTCAGTAGAATCTATATGAAGGTAAACAGTAGTTATGAAAAAGATAAAACTCTTGTCTTGATAGCCGAACCATGGTTTGAAACAATGAAATCTTTTGTAACAACTAAAATAAAAATCCCTCGGTTTCAACAAAAATACAATACGAATGGAAAACTATATGACACAAATGAATTTACAAATATTAGATATACAATACAATAGAAAAATTATGCAATACAAATGAAAATATTTAAAACAAATGAAAAATTGTACAACGTAATAGAAAAATATAGGATATACAATCAAATGAAAAAAAACATGCAATAGAAATGGTGAAGACAAAATACGTTTGACATGTCATGGTCATGAGAGCTTTCAGACGGATGAAACCAAAAATATATTTTGCCCTTACCTACCTTACTCTTAAATAAGATAGTAATAATAATGATAAACCGATTTTGATTGATTGATTGATTGATTGATTGATTGATTGATCCTATATTGTTTAACGT
Organism: Ostrea denselamellosa; assembly: GCA_024699665.1. Lineage (NCBI taxonomy): Eukaryota > Metazoa > Mollusca > Bivalvia > Ostreida > Ostreidae > Ostrea > Ostrea denselamellosa. Next base: position 866,987 of record JAMZEH010000045.1, on the reverse strand, counting down.
CCCGCTCGAGAATCAATCACTCATACGGGGTGCCATATACATAATACAGCATAAGGTGATAAATGTAAGAGAAAAAGACGGGGAAAAGTCCAAACAGATAGCACCAATCATGAAAAAGACCGATACATCCCAATAGACAGCATCAATATGAAAAAGACCGATACATCCCAATAGACAGCATCAATATGAAAAAGACCGATACATCCCAATAGACAGCATCAATATGAAAAAGACCGATACATCCCAATAGACAGCATCAATATGAAAAAGACCGATACATCCCAATAGACAGCATCAATATGAAAAAGACCGATACATCCCGATAGACAGCATCAATATGAGAAAGTAAACAGAACTTTAATTCAAAAATATGTACAGCATTATACATTGTATTTGTAGGTAGCAATGAAATATAAAAATTTCTAGTTAACATGTAATATTTAATATTATGTAACCATATGTAGCCATACACACAAAATGACATGTACCATTCTCAAGAAATGATCAAATGATTATTGTTTTCTTTTTATTTTTTTTTTCAGAAGATCTTATTTTTAAAAAAAAATGTTGATTAATAACTGATGAGCTTCTATTGACATAATCCACACGATATCTTCTTTATTTGATTACAAAATGTTGATATATTTCAAGCAATGTTCTAAAATAATTCTGATTGTCACTTTTAACTATAGCACAATAAGCCTGTGCATAAATCTTGTCTTCTACATATTTTATGTTGTACATTCTACATTTTTTTTTTAAATTAGGTGTTAGAATCTTCCATTTCCAGCTGAGATGTTTATTTTGTGTATAGCATACCGCTTACATTTGAAACGCCCAAATAGTACGAGGGCGAGTCAATAAGTAACCAGCCTAATTTATTTCCGGTTGAGACCCACCTCTTCTATTTCGATGTAATTATCCTATAAGTTTAAAGACTTAGACCAACGGTGTTCAAGTATCATCAGCCCAGAACTGAAAAAAGTCAGGGTCCTTTCCTTTGACACACTCCTCAACTGCCGTCACGACTTCTTCGACAGACCGGAAATGACATCCACAGATATCCTTTTTCAAGTTTGGGAATAGAAAGAAGTCGCTAGGAGCTAGGTCAGGTGAATAGGCAGGATATGGTATTAATTCATACCCGTTTCGCTCTACAGCATCCAATGCAACTTTGCATGTGTGGTTGTTGATTGTTTATTTGTTTTACGTCCCGTCGAGAATTTTTCATTCATATTGAGACGTCAAAAGCTGTAGGTGAAGTACCACTCAAATTCTCATAAGGGACGTAAAACGACATATACACAAAACATGGAGATTAAAATATTTTGTGCACTATGACGTCATTGTGAAACAGACACAGTACCTGTTAGTCCTACGTTAGCTCTGACGTTGTTGATGACGGCGACAGCCTGCTCTCCATTATAGATAAAGATCACTTTGTTAACCGCATTTCTCTGCAAATATAAATTATATTGGTATACTTTTAAAATTGTATTTCATTTTCACCTGAAAGTGGCTTTTAAGCAAAATATACGAAACAAAAATTATGTTTGGGTGATTTGTTACTTAGGAGTGAATTGCACGGGTACTCGCTCCCTGTTTACCGGAATCGGGAATCTTAAACTGGTACCCTGCTGACCTCGCTTCTCTCGTGTGTAGCACCAAGCTACGGGGAACCAGTTTAACGGAAATCCCCGATCTCAATCTCTCTCTCTTTCCTCGGGAGAACCAGCGAAGACGTTTGTATACCTCAACATTTTGTAATTGTTTGCTTTGTTTCCTGTTGTAATTCAATATACCCCCTTGTATTCGTTTTACAAAGCGATAGATGTTATTATTTTCGGCTAAAGGATCACTTTATTAGTAATGAAAAGTTGCACATGAATATTTCTTCAATATCTCTTCCAAAATGATAAATATCAAACGCTGTAGATTGTAGATAACGCTATACAACATTAGTCTATTTTATTTCATATCATATTACATAAATTTGTATTTTCAATAAAATACATGTGGAAAGGGTTAGAAATTTAATTACTATTCCAGCGGTATGTAGAAAAGTAAGAAAGATTTTCTTTCAGTATTCGTATTGCGCTAATATACATAAACTATCATTCGTGGACTCTTTCAAGTTGAAATATTTATTTTTGATGGTGCGTGACAGTTTGGTATTTCCGTATGAACTCGAGTATATAAGAACAAATTTCATGGAATTTTAAAGAATGTTTCCATACCGTGTACGGCACGATGAATTCGGCTTTGGCATTGGACGTCTCCAGGCCAAAAATAACGGCGCTGATCTTCTTGTCCACAATCATTGAAATAGTAGACTCCTCCTGATAAGAGTAGATACAGTTTGTAATGAGTGCCTGCTGCTCAGCGCCACCTGGTAGTACACGGAACTCTATTTTGATAACGAGACTCTGTTGAAAGTCAGCGTTGGAAAAACGGTAAAGATTAATCATTCCGGACCCATTGAATTTAGCCATTTTCATGGCTGGGTCAATATCCACATACTCATATGTGACAGTGATACTGTTGGTGGAGGAATCTTCGAACGGCCTCGCCAGGTCATCGAAATTCAGTATAACCTCTGGTTTGCATTCTGAATGAAGAATATAGAATGGAAAGTTATTAACTATATCAGATTATTTAGCATGGAAATCATGACACGAACCAATGTTTCTTAATTACCGTCAAGGTTTGAAGACGGCAAAATGTTGACCAGTTTAGTACACCCACAATCAGCAGCGACAAAGGCGGTACCCAACGGGCAGTGCATGGAAATGTTACCAGATGGCGCCATCTGAATAAACTTCTTTTCATTAGTCGGATCAGGAAAGTTAGTACAGACTGCAAAAAGTAAAAGCAAAATGAAAATTACACACAAGGTAAATAAGTAATATTACAGCCCCTTTAATAACTATTTCTGCTTTATTTCTTTTTATGGGAATGTATCCCAGAATTCTGATATGTTGTATAATAACGATTTTGTAGTTAAGTGTGTTGTACATGATATAAATGGTAGAGTGTTCGCTTCGAAACCGTTTTGAGTTAGATCCCCCGCTCGTGCCATGCCGCATCAAACTTAATTCATAAATATATGTAGTGATTTCTCCTTTGCAAAACTCTCAGTATTTAGAAATAAGAATCACGGATCTTTCGGATCGGACAAATTAAAGAACGCTCACTGCTACGGCCCTGAGCGCTAAGTGTAGGTGCAAATTTGTGGTACTTCATCTACAGCTGAAGACGTCTCATTATGAGTGAAAAATTCTCGAAAGGACGTAAAACAAACAAGGAAACATGAGATATGAAATATAAATAAAAATCGTCCACTTACATGTCCATGCATATATTTAGAAGTTAGTATACACGTTCTGTTGAAATTTTATTTTGATTTTTAAAAAGTATATCTATTAACATATGATAATTATCATTTGAGAATTGAATTTGGACATACTGTACACAAAATGTGTTATATCTAAAAAGCCATCAGTTGACCAAGTCACGGTTGCCGATCCTATCATCACTAACTTCATAAAACGGCTTTACAAAGAAGTCAGCACTCTCATATTAAAATGCATACAGCCAGCAATCGTTTGTTACAATTGTGGCCGTAAAATGTCTTCTTTATATATAGAAACAATGTCCGAAATATAATTGTATTGAAGTAAATAACCCATAGCCGAAACTGATTAATCATTTCTTTATTCAATCACAGTGATTGATCGTTGTCTTCACTTTTCATTTTAAACATACTCAAACATTATAAACCATGGTTCAGAATTTGAAAGTTTGCACTCTTTTGTTGACAGTTTATATGTGACTACATGTAGAAAATGTGTAACGTTCTTATAGAAATTTGTCACAGTTTGGTTAGATAGAGTGCAGTCTTGCATTTCTCTCTTAACGATTTCACCGGCAGTCTGTATTGTAAACCTCATAAACACAGTATAAAGAAGGGAGAGATACTTCTGAAGGACAGATTTGATAATTAATAATCTTATAATGCATCAGCCCAGGACAGGAATAGAATGAATCTCTCTGGATTGTTTGTACCTTGAAGTCGGTTGTCTCTAAATCATGTGATATGGGCAATTAAGTGGTCAGAATAATGGCGGAAATATCAATTTTGTACGTTATCTATAAATCTGTCAAACTGTACCATAAAAAGTGCATATTTGTGTGAAAATTCACTCAAGCAAATCAATGTATATTTTGACTATTAAGAAAATATCCAATACATACAAATGGATTCAATTACAGAAATAGATGCTTAGTAAGTGCAGGACGTTTATGTAGCGGGGACGTGATTTCGTCCTGTTTCAGAGGAAATCCTCCGACTGGATCAATTTTCGAAAAAAAAAAATGAAACACTGAATTTGATCTTAAGTGACAGAAAATGATATTTTTCCTGGTAGGGTGAAGTTTTTTGTTTCTATTTTGACCAGTATTCCTCTTATTTCCGAGGAATTCAGACACATCCCTGATATAGAGGAATTCAGACACATCCCTGATATAGAGGAATTGGGTTATGGAGCTTATATTGCAATGACACTCGTTGGGTTTGAAAAATTTGCTCACAAGCTGGCTAATATTTGGAACCCAACTCGGACAATATTCACTTATATATAAGTTCAATAACTTATTTATTATATAGCTAAACTATATTTCTGGTGTCTTGTGCTGAAGTTTTTTTTCTCGTCAAGGTAGAAAATGAAGTGTTATTAGAACCGACATGATTATGTGCAATATAATTACATGTACAGTTACTCGCGTATTCAATTCATCTAATTACAATAATAAAATTTACTGGTCCTTAACTATAAATCATTGTCGAAATATAAAAGAAGTAATTGATACTAAATAGATAAAATATCAAACACCTGCTGCATCTTAGCCAATCGGAACTTCTCGGGTCTTTCCAACAGGCTTGTTTTATCGCTTGCTGGAAAGGCCCGATAATTTGCGATTGGCTCGTTGTCATTTCTTAGTCGGACCTTAATTTTAGCGTTCGCAATTAGTCCAGGATGTTCACGCTCAAATTCTTTAGAATTTATTATTATTATTTTTTTTATCAATGATTCATTATATATTGTTTAACCTCACACTCGAGAATTTTTTTTCACTCTTATGGAGACGTCACCATTGCCGGCGAAGGGTTGCCAAAGTTAGGCCTATACTTGGCATTTACGGCCTTTGAGCAGGGAGGGATCTTTAACGTGTCATACCTGCTGTGACACAGGGTATCGGATGTTCGGTCTTATCCCTGCTCTAAGATTCTCCAGAGGGATGTTAAACATTATACAACCAACTTCAAAGGAATTAAACGTGCACGAAATCTTTTTGTTAGCCTTTTTTCATGATGTCAAACAAAAGTATATTTTCTTACAAGCAACGTTACACAAAACACTATGCTCTGGTAAGTTATAATATAGCTTAAAAATTTTATAAAATAGGAAAACTGCAGATTATAGTGCATGTTCTGGTACAAGACGTATTTTGTGTGATGCCAGAACTAAATTTTCAGGGGGACTTCAAGTCACCAATATCCCCTGTGATAGTCAGTATAAACATGAACACCAAATTAGACATGAACTCCGATACAGGCATTCCGTGGGGATCCGGGTTAGAATAGGTTCTCAGTAATCCTTGTTTGTAAGCGGCAAATAAATTGGGCGTCCTTCGCATGAGACATCAAAAACTGCGAACCCGTGTCACAGGTGTACGACATATTAAAGATCCCTCCCTGCTCAAAGGCTGTAAGTGCCGAGCATAAGCCTAAATTTTGCAGCCCCTCACAGCCAATGGTGACGACTCTATATGAGTGAAAAATTCTTGAGCGGAACGCTAAAATTCTACAAACAACGAACCGATACAGAGACGAAATTCAACACACAAACGAAATCCAAATAGACACCCTACTGATATAGACATGCTCTATAATATAAACAGGAACTGAAACTGATTGATTGCTTTACATATCGACATAAGTACTAATATAAACATGAGCATTAATATAAACATGAATACCACACTGATATAAACGCGAGCTCCAATTATAGACACGAACTCACCAACAGGACCAACAATTCTGTTGTCTTTTGGTGGGCATTCTGACAAACATGTGGGATCCATGGTGCACCCTACTCCCTGGACATAACCGTTACTACTAGCTGGACAACAGGAAGCTACCGCCGTACCATTCAGACACACCCAGAAAGCACTACAGTATCCAGCCATTCGAACCGTACCTGCCATCTTTCCGATACAGGGACCTGGAAAGGAAGTACTAGATTACCCAATAGAAAGGAAGTTAGATTTCTCAGTAGAAATATATGTTTTTAAAAGTATGCAAAGCGTAAAAAATCAGAATTTGTCATTAAGTATGTCTAAGATCATGTACTGTACAACAGCTTGGTAACGTTTTGCACGATTTCGTGGATGGTGACACTCTTGAATAGCTCTATTCAATACCTTTCCAACGGTATAAACAGCTGCACATAGTTTTAAACTTATAGTCATTTCAATAGAGCTAGTCGTTGACCACTGTTGTAAAAATGGTTGGGAAACGGATTGAGAATATTGAAGAAATTAAAGCTTATATAAAACTCGGTAATTCGCTAATGCAGATTTTCACTGAATTGGGAAAAGTTTATGGGTCTGATAAGGTATCTTATGAAACAGTTCGAAATTGGAGAAAGAAATTTCTGACTGGCACATAGTCCGTCAAAGATGCAGCAAAATCTGGCCGACCGGTAACTGCAACAGACAAGGCAAATGTCTCAAAAATAAGGGAAATAATTGAAAGTGATAGCAGGTACACGATACGTGGTATTGCCAAAGTTGATGGCAGATCGCTATCGCGGGTGCATTTCATTTTGATAGTACAAACGATTTCTGCCAGATGGATACCGCATATATTGGCAGATGACAAAAAAAAAAACTAAAGAAAAAAAAAACAACAAAAAAAACCCCCCAAACAAACAAACAAACAAAACAAAAGAAAAGAACAAACAAACCGCTAAGCAATCGCTCAAAATGTTTCCCAAATTCAATCAAAGAAAATTTACAATCATTGTTACTGGTGACGAAATATGGGTTTACTATTTCGAACCAATAAGAAAAATTGGAAACAAATAGGGCAAACTAAACACGGTGGAAGGCCTGTAGTTGCCAAAAGAACCATAAGTACAAAGAAAGTTGTTTATTGCATATTCTTTCATGTGATGATATAGCCGTACAATTTCCGGTGACGAAGGGGGAAAGTGTTACAGGTCTGTATTACCGAGATGTTATGCCCCATCACATACATCTGGGCTTGTGCGGCAATCTTTGAAGTAGGAGAAAGTTACTGTCTTGCCAAACGCACCATACTCTCCAGATCTAGCCCCATGCGACTTTTTCCTTCTTCTAAAACACATTACATATCGAACAACCGTCGTATATGATATAAGGAAATCACATTTCCGTTACTGTGTACGTTACGGCCCCTGACTCTGTATTTAACAATTAGTACTCTACACTGCAGCTCCTAACCCCTACTTACTGTCTGGGCAATACACTTCATGGGAGGGCTGACAAGTCAGATGGTTCAAATTCCAAAATTGACCCCAAGGACACACATGTGTGAATTCCAGGGCATTTCCTCCAGCGTCTGGAAGCATCTGGATGAATTTAGTGCAGTCTCCCGCCACGGACTTATAGCCCCAGTTGCGTCCAATGATACAATTTGGACAAAGCTCAGCTATGGAAAGAGAAAGTAGAGTTATAGATATCTTGATCAGCAACTATTGTGTAGATATCATAGTTTCATTTTATCTATAAGCTAAAGTGAAACAATACATATTGGTGATAAATGTTTATCTGAGAGTAAAGACAAAGTTTAGGAATATCTTTCTCATTTTTAATTCCAATTTCTCACGGTATCATTTCCCAGATAATCTTTCTGATACTCACGAGATATGGAATTGATTCTGTTCGTGGTGAAAGGCAGACCTTGTGTCGTTGTAGGGGGGTTCGTTGGACCTAAAATTAAAATTTATATTCAGACTGTTTCAAAGACTAGTTCAGTCCCGTGATGACCCGGGTAAGAATAGGTCCTCAATATCCCTTGCTTGTCGTAAGAGGCGACTAACTGGGGCGGTCTGTCGGATTAGACCGCAAAAACCGAGGTCCCGTGCCACAGCAAGCGTGGAATAATAAATTCCCCTCCCTGATCGAAAGATCTGAGCCCCAAGCAAAGGCCCAAATTTTGTAGCCCTTCACCGGTAGTGCTAACATATGAGTGAAAAATTTTCGAGCAGGACGTTAAACAATATATAATCAATCAGCGACTGATGCGTGGTATACAGCCCTGGGTTGATCATAATAATTGTGGTGATAGCCTACAAGTCTGTGTCTCTGTTGTGCTGCTTTACGTCTCCTCGAGAATTTTCGTCCCATTTCACCAGCTGTAGTTGAAGTGTCTCAAATATAGTGTTATGTAAGACCTTACGTGTCATTAACAGGGGGGGGGGGGTATTTTTAACGTGCCGAAACTTGTCGTCACATGGGACCTTCGCTTTTTGGTCTTATCCTATAGACTTTTGAATGCAAGGCAATCCTAAAATATTTTAATGCCTTAGGTTTAACGCGAACAATCTAGGATCAGTGTTTTAACCCAATGGTTAATTCTCGACCCACTGAACCACCACCTGGGTCTTCTATCTATCCTCTATCTTCTAGGATAGAACTCAATGGCTGTGATCATTTCACGCATTATTATAACTGTCATGTAGTGCCAAATATCTAAACCCATGAAACTTCAAATCACATGCCATTTCTAAACATTGATTACGCAGGCTTATGGAAATAATTTAAAGCATATTAAAGTGATTGTTGTTTTCCGCCACGCTTTTCAGTTATCTAACGGTGTCCGGTTTTTATTGACGAAAGAGAGGACCCAGATACAATGTATCCGGGAAGAGATCTCCGACCTTCCAAAAATAAACTGGCAAACTTTCTCACACATATCGGCGCGAGCGAGAATTGAACCCGCGCCAACTAGAAGTGAGAGGTCCAGTGACTTTGAGCTCGGTGCTCTAACCACGGAAGCCCCTAAAGCGATTTAAAGAAAATGATAGACAGGAAATCTTAACGTTTCGTATTCCAATTTGTGGAATATCTGGAAGTATTTCAGAATCTATGTGACATTTTCTATGGTTTTTCAGACTAAAGTTGGCATTGATAGGAAACATATCACCATCTTAGAAATTTAACACATTAACACACACACAAGCACACATTACATGCATACATGCATATATATATATATATATATATATATATATATATATATATATATATTTATATATATATATATATATACATACAAACCTCCTGTGATAATAAGGTTTATCTGGTTACTGGACACCTCTCCGAGGGCCGTATTGACCACTAGCTGGTAATTAGTCTCGTCCGTGTAATCAACACCATTGATCACTAACACGGGATTAGTGATGGAGTTGGTGCTTCCTCTGTATTTTCCGGAAGTACCGCTGACATCAATGTCATAAGCGGCGCCATTACTGAACACCTTCTGCCACTTAACGGAGAGAACTTGGACATTGGTGGAGATGAACGCTGATAAGGTGGCGGTGCTTCCGTATCCAACGATAGAACTTCCGGTTATTGTAATGCTTGGGAGTTCTGAAAAGTAAATGTTATATATATAAATGTAAAGATGAAAATAAAGAATAGTGGTCAATCTCAAAATTCTATAAAGAATACAAAATTACATGTTAAGAGTATGGTAAAAATGGACAGAGGTGGAATCAGGTACCTAGGAGGACTAAACATCTCATGTGGACCGGTCACACCCAATGTGAACGCTATAAACGGACTAATTTGTAGTCAAAATATGTAAAAAGAACGGCCTAACAATTGATATGAAGCACTTCAGACAGCATTTAACCCAATGACAAGTTGTATTGGTAAATTTGATCGGTATATGCGAAATGCTCACATTGAGCGAGGCTGTTGAAATCCCAGTAACATCATCTTATATGTCAGCAGCCTTTATCGATTTAAAACTGGTCAAACACAGAACATGCTCGTGCGTATCGAAGCAGTTGAGAGACGTAAACACCATACAGCAAGTGATAATGGAATATTGCTACATAGATATGGGACGTTGGCAATGGAGAAGCTGAAGTCATAAATTTGAGTTGTTTGTTTGCCGTTAATATCTATGTTCAATAAAGTATCCAAATATGAAGTATGTGTGGTAGATTCTGTGGTGTCTTTTCTTTCAAATCCACTGGGATATTTCGAATCCGCATATGAATGAAAATGAGTATTGTTAATAAAACGTCGTCGATATATCTAAATGTCAAATTGAAGGCCGCAGCAAGGATTTAGAATCTTTTGAATCAATTTTGTCTCTTAAAAATATAAAAGCAGGTCGGCTTATAAAGAGAAACAATTCGTACCCATGGGATTGTTGGAAGATCAAACCACCAAAGACTACGAAGATATTGTTAATGAGGAATTCGGGCATCTTTTTAAATATCAACTTTAGAGTACTTGTGCATAAAATCAGTTGTGTTTAACAAAGTACATTTTGATTTTGTTTATTTGAGAAAAAAATTGGTTTCAAATTTACTAAAAGTTCTGTAAATATTTTTAGAGTCCACATTTGATTTTCACCATTTCTTGCATATGTTGTGGCACAATGCTATGTTGTGGCACAATGCGGATGAAGTTTTTCCTTCACAGCTGTTAATATTGTCGTGAAGAGGAATGATATGTCCTTCATAGAACATACATTGGATCTAGCAATATAGCTTTGTTTGTAAGGGTTTTTGTGAAGTGTACGAATTCAGTGTAGGGTATGTTGTTGGACGCTTTGTCAGTTGATAAATAACTTGTAATTTTATCAGTTTTGGATAACTTTTTAGTCGACCACTACTCACATCCTATGCCAAATAACAGCAATACGTTTGCGATGAATATGAATTAAATAGAAACAAACTAATAACCGATAATTGAACTTTATGTATTTGTAAAGCAAACCAGGAAAAAAGGCAAATATTTACCGACAACCCGGATTTCAATTAGATTACTAGTAGTCTCCCCTCCAGCGTTTGTCACAACGAGCCGGTAGATGGCGCCGTCATTATAATTTGCATTGTTGATAACAAGTTTGGGATTAAGCGATGAAACGGTACTCCCTGCATATTTCCCAGAAGCTGACGCAATATCTATATCTGAAGCTACGCCATTTCCAGCGATCTTTTGCCATTTCATAGATGTGATGTTGGACGTTGTGCTTATTGTAGCTGTTAGAATAATATTTCCTCCCAAAAGAACGGTTGATCCGCCCGACAATACAATAACAGGGGGCGCTGTACAATGAATTTAAAAAAAATGACAAAACAATAATAGGCGATGCTGTAAATCAATTTGAAAAAAAGAATGATAGTATATCAACTCTGCAGCATTTAAAGACTTCCTATTATTTAACATTTGGCAAATGTAAACCTACCTTTTCTCCATGGGCAAACATACATGTACAAACGAACTACTGACCTAGAGAACGTTTAGGGTCAGTTTTATGTATTGTAGTCTAATATAGTCTTTTTTAATCACTAATGAGTTCAACACCATCAGGATATGAATGTTCGAGGACATATCAGAGTAGGATCAGGTGCCTAGGAGGAGTAAGCATCCCCTGTCGTCCGGTCACACCCGCCGTGAGCCCTTCATCCCGATCAGGTAAACGTAGTCAATATCGGTGTATAATTCTTGTGATTTTGATTGATATTGATTATATATGTTTCTCTGATTCCTTGCATAGGATTGTATAAAGGATTTATAAAGAGGTCATTACCTTCGCAGACCAATGATCTTAGAGCGGAGTCCACCTCCAGCAAGGAGTCATTAAAGGAATTAGAGATGAAAACGTTGGATGCTGTGGCTATCGTTTCCAGTTCAGCCCTGTAACAAGTTAATTTGCACTAGTATTTAGAGAAATCAAAGGATTCACCAATGCATTTCACTCACATAATGTAAGCTAATATTCGAGAATATGATATCAAGATATTCCTATATTCTGAAAAACTAAATAAAAGCTAATAGTCACGGGACAAAGAAAAGGGTACCGTGAATATCGTCTAAAATGAGATGACCTCCTGTATTAAGTAAAATTTTTTTGAATGGGGAAGAATGTTTGAAAATTCCTGAAGGTTCCTCCTACATGTGTTCTTATTAGACTGCATCTATATGTACATTATTTCTGTAACACATTCCGTTTTCCCAATTCTAGGTTCTTTGATTCCGGAAATTAGCGAAACCTTTCGCTGAATTTTCACTCAATGGATGCTAAGCAGTGATGTTCAGTAATTTACCATGTTCGTCGACGAAGATCGATTTGAATGGCAATGTAAAGAGAGGTGTGAAAGCAGGAGGAGTATTTCACATGGATCTTTAAAGTCTTTGTGACGTCTGACTCTCAGGGCTCATCCTAATGACATTATACACGTATACCTGCACATTGCAAACACAAATCCAGTGAGGACCCAGGTTAGAATAGACCCTTAGAATCCCTTGATTGTCGTAAGAGGCGACAAAATGGGGCGGTCCTTCGGATGAGACTGCAAAAACCGAGATCCCGTGTCACATCAGATGTGGCACGATAAAGCGCCCTCCCTGTTCAAAGGCCATAAGCGCCGAGCATATGCCAAAATTTTGCAGCCCTTCACCGGCAAAGGTGACGTCTCCATATAAGTGAACAATTCCCGAGCAAGACGTTAAATAACATATAATCAATCAATTACAAACACGAGGGAATTTGATAAACATATGATCTTTCATTCACGCTGGAAACAAATGGAGCATCAGTTACCGATCGAGAATTACAGACATCCTGTACGAAAATTGACCGGAAACAATTTGCTAGTGTATCCGGTCCAAAATAAAACCATGTCAAAAATTAATATATATATCAGTTATTAACGAAGAATCGCAACACTTTATATAAATATGACCGTACAGTCTTACCTGAATATACTGGAGCCGAAGCCTATTGCCAACAATGTGATGCCCTCCGCCCGGGCCAAGGCTGCCTGGTCTTTCGTCTGCTCCGGTGAAGCGGATCGACCGTCGGTAATTACCACTCCCACACGGTGGATAAAATTACGTGCTGAAATCGTTATTTTTTAAATAAAGAGTATTGTTTTCATCAGGTAATTATTTTCCTATAAGTGAAAAATAATGCCTATACTTAAAACAAAATGATGGTCGAGTAAATCTTTCAAACGTCGCCATTCACAAGCATTGGCAATCTTTTGAACTTTTGTGATAAAGTGTATATATTGCCTTGTTAATTGTTTCGGCTTTGTAGTAATATCCCACTTAACGTATCCACATTGACAGCAAGTTAAACTGATGCTTGTATCGACTTTAAGGTTTGTATTATACTGTTTATTGCCACGAACCATACAGTTTGTTGATGAAATGTATTTACCAGAACGTAGACATGATTGTGCAACATATATAAAAAGCTTTGAAAAATAAAAGAAGACCATGTATTCATTTTTTTCTCCGAAACGATGATTTGAAGGTGCTGTTCGACCATTTGATGCGGTTTAAGACAATAGATGCCAGTTGTGTGTTGATAGCAAATATAGTCTAATTTATACCTAAGATTCACCAACATTTCTACTGTTCCTCTGAATTTATATGGGTAAGAGCAACAGACGTAATCTTAAAAATCACAGACTAATCACACTACTTAGTTGTCTTAACCGCTTAGATATTATTGCTAATCAAATACAGGTGTAGCCTTGGCAAAAGTGAAGAACAAACGGGATTCAGAAAATAAAATATTGTACAACGGATGATATATTAGTTATAGATGTCCTTAGCCAATGTGCATTGAAAAATAAATAAAAAGTTCTCTGCTTATATAGTTTGCAAGCAAGTCTTTGTCATTGTTTGTACCAAATATAACCAAAGTGCAATAAACGCAAAGTGTTTTATATTCATCAAAATATCATAAAGGTATTAAATCAAAGACACAAATAGTTGAATACGCATTAGAATTTTCATATGCAATGTTGGTGTTAGACAAGGGGATATGTTTTGTGAACCTTTCTATGGCACCTGAGTCGCTCAGGTGATTCAGTGCTATTAGTCTTCGTCCGTCGTGTTTCAACAATTGAACATTTTAAAACTATTTTTGATAACTCCCATTCCAATTCGTATCAAATTTGATAAACAGCATCTATGGGACAAGGGAGACATATCTTGTAACTTTCAGGACTCCTGCACACCCGGGCGGGCCAAAAACTGTCAAAATTTGTAAACCTTTCCTTCTCTACAACTACACTTGTGCAAGAAAATCTAAATGCATTTAGTCATAGCAAAATTGTAAATTTTATGATCCTCGGGTTTTGACACCAGACCAAATGTTTATGTGTAAAACATTTAAATAACATCTTTTTAATGCTCTCGATACTAAATTGAAATTAATTGGATATTTTGAAAGAACAAGTAGCTTAATTAATTTACTAAAATTTTATGATCTAAGGGTTTTGATTCGAAGGTGGGGCCTAAATTATAATGATTAATATTGTTTTTATAATTTGATAGTGTATATAAACGAAATGCAAATTAAATGCATATTAAAGAAAAACAGAAATTAAGGGATTGTCAAAATTATGAATTTCGCAACCTCAGGTTGTTATGACTCTAGAGTGGGTTCAAAATAGCCATGTAGTATTAAGATTGCATCTATTATGTAATGTCTTTCATCAGTATGGGGGGGGGGGGGGGGCGCTCCGTGGCCGAGTTGTTAGAGCATTGCGCTCAAAATCGCGAGGCCTCTCACCTCTAGTCGGCGCGGGTTCGATTCTCGCTCGCGCCGATATATGTGAGAAAGTTTGCTACTTTACTTTCGGAAGGTCGGTGGTCTCTTCCCGGATACATTGTATCTTGGCTCTCTCCTCCACCTACAAAAAGTGGACGCCACCAGATAACTGAAAAATTGTTGAGTGTGGCGGAAAACAACAATTAAGCAATCAATCAATCAATCATCAGTATGGGCATTTTCGGGAGCATTTATGTTCTAAGAACATGTCTTGCTTTATGGTGCTGCTAAGTAGTACAATTTAACTTAAATGTGCAGAACTAGAAACTTATTATCCATTACTTACCCATTTGGGGTCAGTGATACTTGTAACTAATACGCAGATGACCGATACGTCCTGTGGACTTCTTGTTTATTTTTCTCTGTACATTAATGACTTGAAAGATTACGTAATAGGAAATCAAATGGGCAATGTCCTGGCACAACTGGCCAAGATTACATGTTTGTTAAAACCCTGTACAATTAGTTGTGGTGATGACTGTTTTAATGTCTGAAACTGAATCCAATTTACAACATTCAATCGATATCTTTGCTGAATCATGAAACTTACTGTCAACATAGCCAAAACTAAAGTCCCGCCCCAACAAAATCCTATGGGAATACGTACATTCTTGTATAATGTTATCATTATTGATAATTTGAAAGAGATTTTTTTTATTTGTGTATCCATGTCAGGAAGTTTAATAATGGAAAGGAATATTTAACAAACAATCATCGAAAGCTTTTTATTGTGTGTTACGTAAAATTCGTTATTTTAATTTACCAATTAATTGTCAGTTCAGCTTGTTTGATTGTCATCAACCCAATCGTACTTTATTCTTGTGAAATATGAGTTATGAAAATTTGGATTTCATATTGAAAATATACACTCCAGTTAATTTTTCTACAATTCGTGCTGAACCTTAATCTAAATGTTATGGATGGTGCATGGACTAGGGGAAACTGGAAGGTACCTACGATCTCCACTACTGTTGAATGAAGGATATGTTATGTATTGGGTAACCATTTTAGCCGCCCACGAGAATATATTTACAGATATAGTTTGTTGTTATTTCTACAAGTGTTATATCGATGGGTCATTTATAAACTGACCCATGTACATATGTATACAAGATATACTTAATTATTTTCGAATGTCTTATATGTGGATAAATGAAACCTTTCATTGCCTTGATTGTCTTTTATTAACGAAACGCAAAACATTAAACAATAATGCAGTATTGTTATCAATATTTTGAGTGGATGATATAAGCATCTGACTTACAGTGAGGACCATTTCGGTAGTAGATGTGTATGATTTTTGATGTATTTGGGCTGTCTTACGATACCATTCGTTATAATAGTCATGAAGACGACGATTTAATACGAAAGTACATGTAAACCATGGGAATAATTCTTGTAAACGTCTATTATATATATATATATATATATATATATATATATATATATATATATATATATTGTAATCAGGCCAATTTCTTTTTTTATTCCCGGACACATGTATTTTATATTATGTCCTCTTAAATAACTACACGTGATATAATCTTATTCAATCAAGAAAACAGCAAAATTTCGTGTTAGATGAATTACACGAGGAAATTACAGGATAGACAGATGTACCTAGGTTGTTTTTTTTTTGTAAAATTAAACTTACAGCTTTTGGTTCGGAACATCTCTCTCATTGCCTCTAAAGCCCGAGCGGTTCCGGTACCGGATTTCGGGTGAGCGAGATTTTCAATCCTTGCCGCCAGTAAATATTTGTTGTACGTGGATGTGAGTTCTATTGTGTCTGCTGGATATGTTCCGAACACAATAACTCCGATCCTCGTGTAGTTTTCTTCCACCGGGTATCCCAGAAGAAGATTGTTCACAAATTTTTTCATACTCTTGAAGTCTTCATCTTTCAGACTCTCAGAACCGTCCAAAACGAATACAATGTCTGATGGCACTCTGCAATTCAACTCTGTCCAAGAACACAACACTTAACTAACATTCAAAATAAATGAATTGTCCGTCCACTAACTGAAGAAAATTAATTGAAAGTAGCAGTCATATATGATGTTGTAATTATACGTTTTTCAGAAATTTGTTTTAGAAATAATAGATAACATGCCCATCAAAATATAGTTTAAATATATCCATAAACGAGATGGACATCTTTTCGATTCCGATTAATTAAAAAGGAATAATTTCATTCGTATTGGACTTACGTTGGGCTGATGAGAAATGGATTATTTCAATGAGGAGAAAAAGACTGCCTACAACTTTGGACCATAATAGCGGCCGTCGCAGGACCATTGTGAAGACAAGCAGATCTAAGAAAAATGGGAAAAGTTGCTAGAAAACATTCCAAATTAAACTGTAATTCATTATCAACTGAAAGACAAAAACGCAACTGAACGGGTTTCTTATCTATTGAATAAAATGGCAATTTGAAGGAGCATTACCTGTCAAGCAGGCTAGGGTGCAAATAAATGGAATTCTGTATCAGGGTTAAGATGTTGGAATATGTTAATAAATGAAGATAAAATAAATCTCAGAACTGAAAAAAATGCGACCTTTCATTAAATATAATGAAAATTAGGTAAAATTCCTCCGTAATAAATTCCTTCATACAATGATGTTTCGGCCATTCTTTAAATATGTATAAAAGAAACTTTGTAAAAATTGCAACAAAAGGTTGCAGGACGTTTTTATTAATATTTCAGTGGTGATTTGTGTAATGTAACATCCTCGCCAGTTGGCACATACAGACGTGCCCAGCCGTCACGTTCTTTCAACGTTAACATTTGGTAAATTCGACATTGAAAATGCAACTGTATAACGACGTCTTGTCAACGTTTTGAATTGAATAGTTGCTTCATGGTTATGATTACGTGTTTAATATTTATGAAATACAGTAATTGTTTCAGATGACATTTTTGTTTTGTGTGTTACAAACTTTTAAAGATGACTTTGAAATGACAGATATACAAATAAGTAAGGATATCGTTTTCAAAATTAAACCATTCAAAAAAGAATTAATGGCGAATGCCATCCATGCAATGTCAATTGCTCTGTATCAATACATTTATGGAAGTATGATGATACTTCTATAAATAAAATTTGCATTTTCAATGTGTTTGCCTTGGTATCGTTACACATGGTAATGATATCCGAACATTTCCTCATGAACGCGCAATAGTTGTTAACAATGCACGTATGAATACAGAACTACACTTGATAAATACTGCATTTTATGGCTAGGAATTCCATCAGAAATGACAGTGAATGTATCTATAGAAAAGAAATTTCATTTTTGAAAACATATGAGGGTATGAACTGCAACGCTTCACGCCAGTATATTTTTTTTATCAAGCGCTAACGTGCTTCATGGAGTACAAATGATGGCTTGAAGCGTCGTAGTTCATACCTTAATGAAATTGATTGAATTACATACATGATTAATATGTTTGTGGCTAACTTATCTCTATAATGATTTTATTGCAGGTATATAGTGATGTTAATTATTTTGTTATCATTATTCATACATGTACATGTAATATTAATGATTTGCATTGGTTGGAGTTGGTTAAAGAGTAATACCTTTAGTATGAAATATATCGAAGTGGAGCATGTGATGTGTAATAGGAAATAAACGAAGAATCACGCAGATAATCACCTGTTTTTGACGTTGATTCAACATGTAAAAAACATCAGCTATTTTCATGGAGGAAACTTAACTAAAGTTCAAACTTAATTCAAAGTTGAAATCTGGCTATGAAACAACGTCTAATTGTGACGTTGATTTCAACTTCGGGTTCAGTTGACAAATCCAACTAAGTTACTGCGGTGTTTCAACGTTGAGGTGCCTGCTGGGTAGCTGTTTCATGGAGAGCTTCATTTACTACTAGTAATACAATTAACATTCAATATATCCAGTTAAAGTGTTGACTTGAAATTCATTTCCCTTTGTGCCTGAGGGGGGTGATAAGATAGATAGCACCAATGACTGACCCCTCCCAGACTGATAACCGATTGATAAAAACTATGGAAATATCCGCTTACCGAGTAGGTGGTGTGATAGAGACTGTAAAGATTGGTACCAGCGGTTAGCAATGGAGACCGTGGTATTTTACGTGACGGATAAATGAATGTGGTCAAGGGATCGATCAGCTGAACGATGGTCTCCGTAAAAATAAAACATTCATTTGCAAGGAGTGCCGACATTTAAAGGCGGCCGGGCTTTTGCCATGGGCCAGTTTAATCTACAATCTCGGACTTTGCACGTATGAATAAATGACAAAGCATTGCCAGTCATGGAAATATTCGACATTTACATAATGAGTCATATTCTTCAGGATTACACGAGTTATACTTATGTTCATGAAAAAAACAACAACATGTATCTAATTTATTTGTGAACTAAAGAACATAATGAAATTCAAAACCAACGTTAAACTAACACAGCTAATGCTTGCATGCCTCATATTACTCTTACAACTAGAATGTAAGAACATGGGTATTCGGCCTGTTAGCCACAACATTACAATCTGTTGTCTTTGATCAATCTTATATCAAGGAAAGTTATTTCTAAAATTGGGGGGAAACATCACAGTTACGTGTACGACAATATGAGCCGGTCATCAAGTTAGTAGCAAAAAGTTACTTTGAAAAGCATTTGAATAGTTTTAATGTTTAAAATAACCCATCAAGACGTTTTGCGTATTTTCCCTATATACCGTATGTAACTCATTACGACGTTTTGCGTATTTCCCCTATATACCGTATGTAACTCATTACGAGATATTGCGTATTTTCCCTATATACAGTGTGTAACTCGTGACCACGTTTTGCGTATTTGCCCTATAATAACACAAAATACAGCCACGATACAAAATTCTATGAATCATCACCGCCTATTCCTAAGAATTCGCTTCTGAAACTCGGATAAATGTATATCATAGGAAAATGAAACTGATTTAATTTAAATTGTTTCTGTGTCCCTTTAGAAATATTGATTTTTCTAAAGCGTGCATTAAACGTATTTATTATCTAATTTTGCACCAATGTACATGTAATAGTCTTTCATTTATTAATTACAGGTCCCTGACTACAGATCAATCAGGTTCGAATTGAAGAACAAGAAGTCTGTACATACCAGTATGTATGAATTACCAATGAAATTTGATCCATGCGTATGATATCTGTTATCAGTCCACTTTCCATTTTAATAGCGATTGCAGTTCAATCTTCATATTTCCTACACACACAAAATGTCCTCTAAGCTAATACATTGTATTGGTAAAACTATGATTCCTAAACCGACATGGATCATTAAAGATGACATGAAGATCTGATGAAGCGTGACCACTTTGACCCTTGGGATGACCGTTGAATATGATTAGCTTTGCAACTAATACTCTAAATATTGACCACTGGAGGACTGATTATGCGATAGATAGGGCGGCAACACTAATGAAAATTTGTTCCATAATTTTTGGAGTAGTGTAATTTACTGTTTATAATGATCTGGTCTGTTTAAAATATGCTATATTGTTATGTTGTCGCGTTAAAAGCGTATTTTTCTATTATGACAATCCAATTACTCAAATCCAAAGCATGCACGTATTCTTAAATAGAATGTATGCACAAAATAGCGATACCTGTTCAGTGTATAAACTTACCTGACTCAGAGATACAAGGATTGTCCGTAGAGTTCGTGGACACGCCCAGATTTAAATAAAAGTAGCGTTATAGATATTTATTATTTGCATATTTATAATCCTTTGCCATATGTGAATTATAAAATGTATCATTTTATCTAATTTCAAATACATAACTACAAGTATGACTTCGTTGTTAGACTAGGGATGGTGACCTACGGCAAAGTAATTTATCATTATATATATACGATATATATGTTCTGAGATCGAGTGAGAAATAAAAATTAAGGCTAATAAATGTACATCTTGCCAACGGTTCCTGGCGGGTTTTATTTTTAAAAAAAACAAACCAAAAAACAAACGAAGATCGAATTAGGTGATCACCCTATAACGTATTTTGGGTGACGATTGTTGGAGTAATTATCAGGTCTATTTTTAGATCACATGGGTGTGGTTAGGTTTATTTTTTAATCTACATGGAGATTTCACATGGTCAGGGATAGGTCTATTTTTAATTCACGTGGGGGTGGTCGGGATGTGGTGTTGAGGCGTGGGGTATAAGAACTACCGATCGAATATCGAAAACCATGTTTCGGCATCCTGAATCTTTTCTGTAAATAACACATAAAATTATATATTATATATATATGTTTACAATAGTGTAATTTTATTTGTATTCAAACATTTCCAAATAGTCCTGTTTGGTAAGTCTATATTTAATTCACTTTTGGATTTCATATGGGTTGCAGTAGGTCTATATTTGTGTCGTATCTTTTCAATTTTCAATCACTGACATTTTTCCATACGTCAGACCTCCGTCACACTGTTTGCATGATATACATGTACAATGAATTATAAAAACAAAACATCCCCCCTACGCAATATCCTTTCTCTAAATCATTTAAATAAAGAGTTAAATTCTATTAAAAGTGGGTATATTTTAGTAAGAAATGTGACCTATTTCTAACTGAATTAAATCAATCTATATTTATTCATTGAATTTAATCTATTTTTAATTTGTTTAATATTAATGATAATTAATATTAACTTGTTCAATATTTCAAGGCAGGTCTAATTTGAAAGGAAAACTCAATAGAATTTCAAAACTATTTCACTTATATGGAAACATCACATTTACGCATTATTCAGTATACAACTTCCACTTTCAAAAAAATCACACACACCCCCATATATTTAGTAATAATACATGTACATTTTACTTCTTTTCAGTTAAGGCTTCAAAGCTTCAATGTCCGACTTTTACTTCCAAATTCACTGTAATTATCGTATATCCCCCGTGTAATTATCGTATATCTCCCGTGTAATTATCGTATATCCCCCGTGTAATTATCGTATATCTCCCGTGTAATTATCGTATATCCCCCGTGTAATTATCGTATATCTCCCGTGTAATTATCGTATATCCCCCGTGTAATTATCGTATATCCCCCGTGTAATTATCGTATATCCCCCGTGTAATTATCGTATATCCCCCGTGTAATTATCGTATATCCCCCGTGTAATTATCGTATATCTCCCGTGTAATTATCGTATATCCCCCGTGTAATTATCGTATATCCCCCGTGTAATTATCGTATATCCCCCGTGTAATTATCGTATATCCCCCGTGTAATTATCGTATATCTCCCGTGTAATTATCGTATATCCCCCGTGTAATTATCGTATATCCCCCGTGTAATTATCGTATATCCCCCGTGTAATTATCGTATATCTCCCGTGTAATTATCGTATATCCCCCGTGTAATTATCGTATATCCCCCGTGTAATTATCGTATATCTCCCGTGTAATTATCGTATATCCCCCGTGTAATTATCGTATATCCCCCGTGTAATTATCGTATATCTCCCGTGTAATTATCGTATATCCCCCGTGTAATTATCGTATATCCCCCGTGTAATTATCGTATATCCCCCGTGTAATTATCGTATATCCCCCGTGTAATTATCGTATATCCCCCGTGTAATTATCGTATATCCCCCGTGTAATTATCGTATATCCCCCGTGTAATTATCGTATATCTCCCGTGTAATTATCGTATATCCCCCGTGTAATTATCGTATATCCCCCGTGTAATTATCGTATATCCCCCGTGTAATTATCGTATATCCCCCGTGTAATTATCGTATATCCCCCGTGTAATTATCGTATATCCCCCGTGTAATTATCGTATATCCCCCGTGTAATTATCGTATATCCCCCGTGTAATTATCGTATATCCCCCGTGTAATTATCGTATATCCCCCGTGTAATTATCGTATATCCCCCGTGTAATTATCGTATATCTCCCGTGTAATTATCGTATATCCCCCGTGTAATTATCGTATATCCCCCGTGTAATTATCGTATATCCCCCGTGTAATTATCGTATATCCCCCGTGTAATTATCGTATATCCCCCGTGTAATTATCGTATATCCCCCGTGTAATTATCGTATATCCCCCGTGTAATTATCGTATATCCCCCGTGTAACTATCGTATATCCCCCGTGTAATTATCGTATATCCCCCGTGTAATTATCGTATATCCCCCGTGTAATTATCGTATATCCCCCGTGTAATTATCGTATATCCCCCGTGTAATTATCGTATATCCCCCGTGTAATTATCGTATATCCCCCGTGTAATTATCGTATATCCCCCGTGCTTGCACGGGTTAATGTCTAGTTGGTTTTAAATTAGCATTGTTAGATCATTGCGGATCTAATTTCTACCGTTACGAACGTGTTTACACGATTTCTCTTTTGCAGAATAGAAAGTATATAATATTCACTGAATATTAAGAAACATATTTGTGATATGACGACTGTCAAGTTCGACATATATTTTTACCTAACAAACCCTCTCGTACAATGAACAGTATTTTTTCCCTGTCTTATATTGTAACATTCATCTTGAGGACATTATCGTTTTATTCAAAATGATGAGTATATCGAGATTGAGAGATGGATCAAACAAGCTGTTACTATTCCGTGGTTCATAAATCGTCCTAAAAATCTAAGGTTTCCTTAGATAATTTCCTATAAACGTCCAGAACGGGAAGGGGTGAAACAAACCAGGCAAGGGAACCGCGCTCGCGAAACGTCGCTAACGCTGGGATCTACGTTTTAAGAAGTCTAGTGTAGATCATAAACCATCATCTGGTAGTCAATGGAATAATTCAACCAGAAGCAGACAGCTACACTGACCTGCCAATCTAGTCGAGTACCTGATAATTTTACTAGAATTGTATTTATAACGTGGACTGGAAGGGTTGGGACACAGGCACAAGGAACTTGCAGCATACTGCGAAATCAAGTTTGTTCTTGGGGTCTCAATGTTCGTGGATTTTGTTTTTTACCAACGAATTTACGTCTCCCACGAACCAGCTATTCTTTGTAATATCTTTTATAACATAATGTTGTATATTTTCAAACTGACGTTAACCCTTGAAATCCCATCTCCATGAACTAGTGAATATTTGGCTACTCACATTAATGATTTCACAGTATATACAGTATCTACATTTATTGTGCTGGTGACTTTAATGATGAGAATAAATTAAAAGTTTGAATTTGAAGAACGTTCTGTTGACCATCCATACACTTTATTAACCGTGACCTTGTAAGTATAAAACGAGACACAAAAATCGATGACGTCGTCTACATTATCCCTCAACAGTGAAAGGGGGAAAAGATGACTTCATCTACATTACTCTTTAATTCAGTGTTTCTATAGTCGAGGTGTCACACGAGTGTTATTCTGCAATAAACTAACTTTGATTTTAAAACGACCAACCTTTTTATTTGTAGATGGGCAAATTGCGCGCACACACTGACCTTTATAGTATACATATCAAAATCTTTTCTGTACGGAAATTTCAAACCCGACTGAATAAAAAGATATATTTTAAAGTTATATGGCGCAA